>JAODYC010000110.1:31982-97196 GCA_026262405.1 Curvularia hawaiiensis | reverse complement strand
CTTCAGCGGCCTCGGCGGCTGATTTGTTTTTAGAGCCTTTTGGACGGCCTGGACGTCGCTTCTCTACCACGACAGTAGCAGGAGCTTGGTCAATGGCAACATACCGCATGAGATCAAGCGTCTCCTTCTCCAGGTGCTTTCTCATCGGAAAAATGGGTGAGCCCATCCATGTTAGTTGGATGTCCCTCCTTGTGCCTGCGTTTTTGTACTTTGCCCAACTCTTCTTTGATGTGTTATGGCCATCTGACTCAGTTTCATGCTCGATGTCAGACAGCAGAATACGTGGGGTGTGTCTCACTGTGACACCCACACCTTCCAGTCCCTGTTCAGAGGCGGCACGATTCCAAACAAACTGTTGGACTAGACCTTCCCTGGAGATCAAGACGAAGCCCATAGGCCAACGACTGTGGCCTATGGCTTCCAATATTCCTTTGGTAGCCTTTTTTGTTGTCACGAGCAGCCCAAGCACAGCCTTATTCTTCCAATCAGGCGGTGTCCCCTGGAATGAACCCTCGAGCTCGCGAATGTGGCTGGGGCTGGCCGAAATCCTGCGCGCTTTGCATTGGATGATGACGGGCAGCGGTTCCCTCCATGGAGCTAAGACCCAATGACCGATGAGATCAATGCCAGCATCCGACGTGCGGCCTATACGTAACAACGAAAAGCCCAGGCGCATGAGGGCCAGCGCAGATGTATACTCATAATGTGTGCCGACGAAGTGGGTAGAACCACGGTCCAGGTTTATACGTTTTGCATAGTCCAGAAACGTGGGCAGTGAATTGTGATGTCGCGATCCAGGCGAAAGTACAAGTTTGGGGAGGTCAATGGGCGCCGCGTTCTGGGCGCAAGTGGTTGCGATGCGAACAGGAACGCGATGCGGAGTCGCTCGGGGAAGCCAAGCAAGTAATGAAGTGTGTCTGGGCCATGTTGGGCGAAGGGAAGGTCTCATTACGGTATCCTAGAGGCAACCAGGAGGCGGAACATGTTTACAGTGGACAGCAGCGGGTGAGGCGGACGCGGGCGCGCGGTGGATGGGCGGGGGATTAATACTGGACGTGGGCGCGGTGAAGATTGGCGGGTATCCATAATTTTGAGTGACGCGCTAGGTTAGCTCCGCCTTGGTTACTACTGCACTTCCATCAACCCCACGTCCTCCTTCCAACCTGCACAAACACATACACGACCTGTTCAACTTCCGCTTTCAAAACAATGCACGACATACTTACCCAAATCCAGGATGAGCTGGACATGGTATTGCAATATACGGAAGGAAACAACGAAGACAGCGTACTAACAAACACAGCTTCTTAACCAAATGGCAGCTGCTCTACGCCAAATAAGAGAGAATGCGCCACCAAGCGTGCCCCCAGGACAACAGCGCCTCGACAGCTTCGCCGAACTTGAAGCTCGTGAGGCTGCCCAGCATAACACCTCCACCGATCCCTCTCAACCACCATTTGTGCCACCCCCAAAGCCTTCCCCGGAGCAATTTCAGGCGGACATCAAAGAGCTGGCAAAGGACATCACGCTCAAGGAGCAGCAGATCGAGAAGCTGATTGCGCATCTACCGGGTCTGAACTGGAGTGAAAAGGATCAGGTGGAGAGGATGAAGGAACTAGAGAGGCAGCTAGAAGACTTGGAGGAAGACAGGGTCAAAGCGGTCAAAGAGAAGGAGATGCTAGTGAAGATGGTCGAAGATAAAATTGCAGGTGTGGGGAGGGTGCGCTGAGCCTGCTGCCTGCGACGCCCTTCAAGATTTATAGGACGAACTGGACGAACCTCCGGTGAGCTCTGTGTGACATGTCCGTCGAACCCGCGGCTTCCGACATACTCAATGTTTACGTCCGTCTTGCGGACACATTGCAATCGAGGGAACGGAGAGTCCATCTCCGTGTTGTGCGAAGAAGGAGTCCTATCAGTTCTCCAACCGAGTTTACTCGGCTCAGGCGCATTACTCCCAAGACCAAAAATATCTGCCAAAGAGCAGAGCAGCATCGAAATAATTCCCCTGCCAAAATTGTAGACTACCTTCGTCACAGACACTTGCCGCCATCACCACCGTCGAACCGTCAAATGTCTCTCAGAATAAAAGGCTTGGCCACGATATGACAACCCCCAGGGTGGTCGCTCTTGACCCTGATCATACCACACTCTTTCAACCACGGACTTTCCACCGCCCCTGTATCCCAACCCCTGTTCTGGTACACAGGGTCCTCCCCCGATATCGCCTTGCCGTTGACGACAATCGCAATTCCTTTCGATGGGTCCTCCTTTGAATCATCAAAACGCTCAAACCCGTCTCTTTTGTCGCTCCTGGGAAGCACCTTTGCAAACAGGCACGATATTTTTGATTCGGCCGGCTTCCCTCTGGCAATGCGCTCCGCCATCCTTACTTCCCGCCGCGATGTCTTTTGCACGTGACGCAATTCATGTGCCTCGGTGTAGGGTAACTCGTCAATGTCGTCGAAGAGGCCATGCGCTCCTCTGTGGGTGACCCTGTGCGAGTCTTTGGCCATTTTTGTTGATTTGGTGGTTCGTTGCTCAAAGGAAGCGATTGTCGGTGATGGGACTTGAGCAAAAGGGTATATTGAGCCAAATAGGCAAAAAGGAACAAATGTCGGGAAAAAGGATTAATTGTTGAACTTTCGAGAGTGGGATGCGCTGATTTTTGGGCTTTGTTATCCGCCAGGGACCATTGAGTTCGTTCGCGTGTGCACCCAACGACTTGCCGGAAGCCAACAGGTTCGGTGCTATGCCGATCACCAACTGCCGTTCTGTTGGCTGAAGAACAATTTAATCACCGCACACGGCCCGTATATGGCGGATTACAGATTCTCCAGGAATCGTTTGCTCCTCCCTCTCTTCTTTCAACCTGCGCTTACTCGTTCTTTATAGTACCACAAGCGCACCCTTTTTCGGTTCTTGTTGCCCACTGTTCTATTATAGTCCGTTGTGTCATATACCTTCCGTGCACCAACTCCACTCTCGACCCTCAGTGACCTTCCTCATTCTTAATAAACTTTATGCCTACAAAAACCCCACGTTTCACACGCCCCCTTTTTTTTGATTCCCACGCGCACTTACTATCACGCTACTTTTCACTACTAGCGTAGATATTCAAACGTTTAAATATTGCACTCTTCCACCGATGCGGTCCTTTTTTGAAGGCTATTTGTATGGTACATATTGAACTAACGTATTACTGCACAAAAGTAAGCAGTGTGTGATCGGTCTGCGCCGTCGGTCGGTCATGTGCAGAACGCGAAAGTGTAAACTGCGCCGTAAATGTGAGGGGAAATTAAGGCGATAAAATGAGAATTAAGAGGCAGGATTAGGCGCGGGTGTGGGGGAAAAGGCGGATAGTTTGCTGTGATCTGCGATGATGATGTGCATGGCCGCGGAATCTCATTTGTTTCACTTTCCTCTTTCAGTAGTTTTTTGGGTCCGGTAAGGGAAGGAGCGGCCTTACGACGTGCTTTGACGCGTTTCTTTCATTTAATTGCCTATCACGTCCCAAAACGGAAAAAAGATTAGGTATTCAAACATGCAGTGCGGAGCGTGCGTGGAAGACGCGTAGAACAGGTATCAAGCTAAGTTGAGAGGACAAAGGAAACTGTCATGTTTCTAATTACGATTCATGTGGCACTAAAAGCAACACAGAAGACAACGTGCGCCTTAAAGCCCTACAAATTCGAGCATAAAGCGATTACGAGCGGATTACCAGCCGCACCGAAACTCCGCCATGTACTTCGTACTACTAATCGAGGTTTAAAAAAACACATACATACATGTATACATACAGGTATCAACTGCAGCGTTGAGACTGGTGCAGCATCTGTAAGGTCTGCCAGAGCTCCACCTGCGCCTCAGCCTGTCTACACAACTAGTAATCAAATCGATCTGGCAACACGAGCGGAGCGACCAGAGTCCATGTGTAGATGCCGTAGCAGACCCAGGCGCTAATGATCTTAGCCCAACTGGCCCAGTAGGTGCGTCCAACAGGCACGAAGCTGCCAGAAACGTCCTTCTCGTCAAAGTTTGTGGTGAGGAGAGTAGCGACCCATGTCGTGCTGAGGAAGAAGATGATGTGAAACAATGTGTAATTGTACTGGGTGGCATGGCGCTCATCGTCGCGTGGGTTCTTCTTGTTGGAGGGCTCATCATCCTCGTCGTCGCTGTCAGAGTCATCGAGCGCTGAGGCAGGCAGAGAACCAGACTCTACGGCGGCTCGTAGTGCGGCCTGGCGCATCTCACGGCGAGATTCGGGTTGCTGGGTAACGAGACCGTGTTCGTAGTCCTCGGTACCGACTTGGGCGTAACCATTTCCGTGGGGGTTACCTTGGGCGCCAAGAGCGAGGCCATACGTCGCTGCACGAGTGGTCGTGTATGCCACGGTGACGAAAGTGACAATAGCGCCAATGACGATAGTCGCCTTTCGAGTACCGCGAGCGCGGATGAGCGGGTTACATTGGTGATCATCGGGTTCCATGCCTACGGCGGACATGGTGAGATAGGTGCAGTAAATGGCTACAATGGCAGATTGCGCAAGACCAGCGCGCGGGTTTACATCCTGCACTGCAGGGTGGATAGAGGCTACAGAAGAGATCAGAAGCAAGACGAGGTTGATCTAAGCATGTTAGTTGTGCTCTGCATTGTGGCCAAGACTGGACGTACCGTAATTGCAGCTTGGTTCATTCCGCATCCACTCTTGGCAAAGTAAATGTACATGACAATCGTCATGGCAAACGAAGCAAGGTACATGAACATGGCGCTGCCAACGAGCATGCCAGTCCAAACGCGCGACTCGGTGGTCTCGATCTTCTCCTGGCAGTACTCGGCCCAGTTGTGCGCCAGGTCGACAAGCAGAATCAGTCCGATGAGAAGGAACAGGCATGCGCCAACCATGGCAAAGTAGTTGCCCCACACAATGAAGAACGAATTGGGAATGAAAAAGGTGAGAACAACCATGGCGATCCAGCCAAAAATCTTAGGAAGCCAGAAGCCGTTTTGTATAGTCGCACGCGGGTCCTTGGAAGTTTGCACTCCGATGAGCATCAGGGCCATGATGACATGGAAAAAACCAAGCGCAAAGTTGATGCGCTGTACCGCGACGTATCCATAGCACTCCTCGCCCAGGCACTTGATGTCGACGTAATCGAGGGTGAGGTGGGCCAGCTTCTTCATGGCCCAGTCCGTGAGCATGATCCATGAAACAATCGAGTTGACAAGGAGAATGAGCGCGTATGCGATACGGGTGGCGATACTACAGACGATCAGTATATGCGCATACAGCTATGCATCTTCACCCACCTGTTACCGCATTTCCCTCCGCAAGAGCCCATGACGGCGCTACATGTTGCAGCGCCACAGCAGGAGGCGGCAAGGCTCCAGACCTGGCAACGTTAGCAGCGCGCAACGGAGACGGAGCGCGTGACGTACTGTTCCCATGGCAGGCATGGCCATGAAAGGAATAGATAGTAATGCGCCCATGGTGGTGGTGGTCGCCCGAGTCGCGTATGGGGAGGTGGTTTGTTGTGGAGAATCTGGAGAAGAGGCACGAGGGCGAGGCCGGTGACGTTCCTGCCCAGCTGCCGCTACGGCGCCAAGCCTGCCAGCCCATCTTATCTCCGACGGCTGTCATTCATGCATTCAGCCTCAACACTCCCATCCTCCGTACATATGCCTGTTGATCGAATGCCAAAGGGCTCGCCCGGCTGTTGATTCACTAGCGCTGCAGACTGTGGGCACGCTGCAACTTGCTTTCATCCTATCTTCTTCTGTATATCTTTACCACGCCCCTGGCTCGCTTCGGCTGAACAAGTGCCGACTATCAGCATTGCGCAACTTGCTACATCCCGCATTTCATGACCTGCACGCTGCAATAACACATCCCCTCACTGGCCAAGATGGTCGCCGATGCGGTCCCTCTCACGCACAAAAAGACGCGTATTACATCTGTCGTTGCTGCCACCGCAATTGCGCTGGCCTGTGGAACCAATGTACGTCTTTGTCACTGATAACGACCACGATGCTGACGACATTCAGTATGCCTACTCAGCATGGGCACCGCAGTTCGCCGATAAGCTCCAACTCTCTGCAACCCAGAGCAACATCATCGTACGCTGCTCCTAACCCGACACTGGACGTAACCCCTTTCTTACTATTCTAGGGAACCGCCGCCAACCTGGGCATGTATGCGGCCGGCATACCCATGGGAATCATAACGGATCGGAAGAGCCCAAGGCTTGCTGCTGTCATCGGCATGTTTGCGCTCTTTGTTGGCTACTTTCCTATCAAACTTGGTATGCCGCCTCGGTCTTGGTTGCTATAGTCGTGTCTGACTGTTGCCAGCATATGATGGGGGCCCCGGCTACATGAGCGTGGCTCTGATATCCTTTTGTTCTTTCTTGAGCGGTGTGGGCAGCTGTGCTGCCTTTCAGGCTGCTTTGAAAACTGGTCCGTCCATTTTCAACTCCTGGTGGATCTATATTGACTGGAATCAGCAACCCTCAACTGGCCAACCCACCGTGGATCGGCCACGGCGTGTCCACTGGCTGCTTTCGGACTGAGTGCCTTTTTCTACACACTTATCGCTGGCATCGCGTTTCCAGGGAACACCTCCGGGCTTCTTACGATGCTATCTTTTGCGACTTCGTTTCTCGTACTCGTATCGATACCCTTCCTTATTGTTGTCGACCACAAAGCTGGTACTGGTTATGCTGCAGTACCTACCAACGATCGCCCACGACGTGACTCCAACGTGCTCCATACAACAAAACCCAGCGGTACCAAGTACAAGTCCTCTGCTCTTCCCCAAGATGAGATCAGTAAGCGATCCTTTTCTTATCCGCTCATACTCCCTTCCCCTGTCATGTGCCAACCGCTTCTAGCAGCCGAAGAAGAACTGGACGGTCCTTCGACAGAAGTATCATCCCTCCTGTCGTCTGGGCCTGGCGACATCATCGACGATGACACCGACGCTAAAAGCAAGAAGTCGACTCACTCTTCGACAGATATCACTGGGCTGGCCTTGCTGCGCAAACCGGAGTTCTGGCAACTCTGGGTCCTCATAGGCCTCTTGTCGGGAGTTGGCCTTATGACCATCAAGTATGCTTACCTATACCTGCGTGCTCTTGTCATCACTAACGTACCCAGCAACATTGGTCACGACGTGCAAGCGCTCTGGAAACACTGGGACCAGAATGTCACTGATGATTATCTCGCTCACCGCCAGCTGTGGCACGTGTCGATAATCTCGCTTTGCTCTTTCCTAGGACGACTCTCGTCTGGTATCGGTTCTGATGTCATTGTGAAGCGGCTGAACCATTCGCGCTTTTGGTGTGCAGCAATTTCGGCAACCATATTTGCTCTCGCTCAAACAGCGGCGATCCAAGTTGAAAATCCCCACTTTTTGTGGGCTGTTTCCGGACTGTGCGGCTTGGGCTACGGTGTCCTGTTTGGCGTTTTTCCAGCGTTGGTTGTGGATGCTTTTGGTCCAGATGGATTTGCGGTTAACTGGGGGTTCATGACACTTGCTCCTGTGGTCACCGGCAACATCTTCAACTTGTTTTACGGTGCGGTATACGACTCCAACTCGGTGGTGGAGCCTGATGGCCAGCGTGACTGCCAGCTGGGACTGGCGTGTTACCGCACCGCCTATTACGTTACGCTCACTTCAAGTGTGTTGGGCATCTTTGCATGTTTCTGGGGAATCCACGGCGAACATGCCAGGAAGATGCAGGAGTTAGCGGAACATGAAGGCCACCGGGATGTGTGATTAAGACAATCTGGTTTTATTTCGCCTCATGCATATTCTCTCAGCTATAGACATTAGAAGACCTCGCGAGCGCCACATATCTGCAGATTGGTGCAAAGATATCATGCTACCCTTTCCAACCCTACCATCCGATTATCATCTAAATGGAAGAAATTTGCACCATACTTCGATGAGATGTCCCGTTGAGTTAATACCTTGGTTGGTGCCTTGGCTTACTTCAATACCGAGAGTTATGAAAACGGCATTAGTTGCATGTTGGTCTCCCTTTTGTGGCGAAGACTTGCACAACCACCTGTACTCCTAGGTGTAGTGTCTCTGCATAACCGCGGATCACGGTACTTTGGCAAGATCGACACGTCTTTTTCGTTCCTTTGCAAGGGGCACGACTACATGTTCCAGGACCGCGTCACCAACGCGTACATAACTTCGAGTTTACTGTGCTGAACTAATCCGAGACGCGTAGTCGGGGCGTATACTACTGCGGGGCGAAGAGGATCGCGCAGCGCGGGATTAGCGCATGGCACGCGACCCCGCCAAAGCCGCCCGACGCCCTGCATATTCCGGCGCTGTGGCTGTGCAAGTGGCGACGGCCTGACAGCCGCCCGATCACTCCATTGCCTTTTGGTCCTCGAGTCCGTTTCTTCTTCTTACCCTCTGGTCGTGAAGCGACAAAATATATCTCTTCAACTCCTATCCATTCCCCTCCACTGCTCCCTTGCAACGCCTACCTCACAGCAGCGCCTGCTGCTCTGGTAGCTTCCGAAGATGCCTGCGCCACTGGCCAAAGGTGAGTGACACGCTCAGCTCTCCACTTATGCACGCTTGCCGTCGTGTTCCCCATACGGGCCACGATAATTCTTCCTGTCCTCCACATCTTCTTGTATTTCCTAGTCTTCTTCCAACCTGCTTGCAGGCAACGGCCCACGCTCCACCTCCCCCAGCCGCGGAGCCGCCACCCCACCATACCGTCCTAACCACCCCTTGACATCAGGCCTCATAATCGCCGCATCCGTTATCGTTGCCGCCGGAATCGCCATTTACGAGTCTCCCCAGGTCCGACAATGGGCTGACCAAACTCGCCGCAAGATTGCCGTCGCGCTGCATAACCTTGGTGACGACATTCAGCCTCGCCGCCCTAGCGAATCATCGGATGATTTCGAGGACCGGAAGCGGAGGAGAGAAGAGTTGATCAGGAGGAATAGAAATGAGCTTATCAGGAGAGCAAGAGAAGAGGGAATTGCCGTGGATCTAGACGAGCTGGCTAAGATTGGGGCCGAGACTGCTGAGGTTGCGGCGAAGCGATCAAGGGCAGATCGGTCCAAGAGCTTTGACGACATGGTTGGTAGCGATGGCACACTGAAAAACGAGGCAAACACGACTGGAACGGACACTGTAAAGCGCGACATCAGGAGACGCGGAGCCGCCGGATTTGCCGCTGGCTCTGCCGCAGCTGCTGTTCTCGCAAACCCTTTCGACGATGACGCGACTCTACTGGACGACAACCATCACGACGTAAAGCCTTCCCCAGAACCTTCTCTCTCTAAAGAAGCCGATACTCGTGAAAGCTCTGCGACTGTCGAGGCCGATGCCGTCTCTACCCCAACTACCGGTGCCCTCGTCGACCTGACACCCGCTCCCGAAACTTCTTCCTCTCCCGCCGGCCCCCAGCCCGACGAAACGGATCAAGCCGCCCAATCTTTCTACTCATTCACCTCCGCTGACTCGCACCCACCAATCCCTCGCGCCGACTCCCCCTCCCTGCTCTCCACCGGCACCCTAACCCCACGCTCCGACCGCTCCATGACCCTCGCCTCTGCATCCTCCCCCCGCCTAGACCATGAGATCCCCAGCATGCAAAACGACACCGACCACGATGCTCGCTCCGAAATCTTCTCCGAGGGCGGTTTCACAGATGCTTTTTCAGAAGGTGGATTTAGCGAGTTTGAGGCTGAGAGCAGGGCCGGTGTCATGACGCCGAGCGAGTGGTCGCATATCGGCAGTGATGATGAGAGTGAGTGGGGTGGTGCTACGGGCGGAAATGGGCATGTTAGCCAGCTGCATTAGTGATGCTGCCCATTCTTTATTCGTTTGGTAGTTTGGGTGTTGTGAAGGATTTCTTCTCGCTTCTTCGCGAGGCTGGAGAGGAGGGTTATTGTATTGTTCTCACTTTGGATGCATAAAATGGTCAAACTATCTCATATTGGAGGTTCATGGGGATTGGCGTTTTGGTATTTTTTTCTCCCTATGTTTGTAGCTGGGAGGGATGGGATAGGCTAGGGATAAGTACAACGTCACTCGGACAAATACATGAGTCTGAAGTTGTGGGCTTCTCCCCCCTCTCTCTCTTCAGGGACCTTCGACAGTGAGGTGACTAACGAGATCCTCCACCTTGGGTCGCTTCTTCAGTTTCTTTAATAGGACTATCTTTTCCGCAGATTTCTTGATTCTCTCGTTAATAAATAGCTGCGACAAATACAGTTACTTCAAAAAGAGTTCAAGAACAAGTAGCTGCGACAAMTACAGYTAYTTCAAAAAGAGTGGTTTTAACCTTCTTGCTGAATCTCGGGCGCAAAAACCTCGATATGCACCTTACCACGACTCCACTCCGCAACCTTTTCTGCTGTCTTCGCGTTCATAATAACCCATTGGGTTGCCTTTCGACTAGATCCTAGTCTGCACCATATATGGCCCTCGATAATATCGCTGGAGGTGTACTGCTGAAACTTCTCAGGGAGGATGAGTTTTGCCTTCCGGCAGTGCCATACGAATTCGCGGAAATCAGGTGACCACCACAGCTTCTCAGTGTGCAAAGTAGCAGCCAATTGGAGTGGAATCGCAATCCGGATAATCCATGTCTCCTGGTGCTTGTTTCGGCGAGCAGCATACCCACGATAAAGATCCGCTGTTTCGTATTCCGTTGTGAAGTACCAGGCAAGGGAGTGGGCATTAAAATCGCCGCCGGGGTAAGACCAGATGAGTTCCATGTCAATGCTGCCATCTTCACGTATAAATTTTGTATCTTCAAGTGAAATTGCAGTACGTTCAGGAACTTTGAACTCGGTGGGACACTTGCCTGTGAAGAGCACGAGATGGCCCTCAGGTGGTGCAGGGATTGATTCAACGAAGTAGCTGGATGATTGAGATTGAGTCTCGTTGCCACCAAAGAGATCTTCCATCTTGGGTCGCTTCTTCTGTTTCTTTGCCAGGACTGCCTTTTCCGCGGATTTCTTGATCCTCTCGTCGACAAGTAGAACATGGTTGAATCTCATTCGCAGCGTATCGTAAGCCCAAAAGAAGGGCGTATTTGTCTCAAATATCTGTTGGAATTCTGTGTCAAGAATGGCGGCGATGGTGTCTGTTGTAAGTCCGACCCTAGCGAACGCATTTGCGGTTGGCAAGTCATCGAGCTTGTTTAGCTGGTTAAGATGTCCTCGAATAAATGAAGGCAGTTCTGCTGCAAGATGCTCTTCCTCAATTTCTTCCGCGATTTGAGCTGACTTGAGGCTATCAAAGATTTCTTGGGCGGCAACTTGGGTTAGGCCGATAAACTCTAGTGCTTCAACGCTCGTTGGGGATGCAGGGTATACCAAGTCAGACGCCCAGCTTGCAGAGATTATGCATCCGACCGAAGATTTCGACGAAATCGAGGCACTGTCTGCTGAAGAAGCAGGTGGCGACAGATAGCTAGAGCTGATCTTGCGCTTGTTGGGGTTGATCCGTTCGATAAGCTTGTGCTCTTGCAGCACGGCATACTCTTCGTTGGTCAGATTATCAGACATTGCGACAAGTAACAGCAAGGTTGAAGAGTCGGTATTGGTGTACTGTTGTTGCTGTTGTTATATGTGGTGTTGTTACAGTTGGTGTTATAGCGTCGAGTTCATGTCCATGATATTGCCATGTTATGAAATCTCAAATGATACGAGGGTTGGCCTATATATATACCAAGTTTGACTCAAGGTTGCAACAATCGGGGGGTTGAAAGTTGGAATGGGTAGTAGGAGGAAAGGTTGAGTCAGGATTTATTTACTGTATTTCGGTACCAGCACTAGCTTGTCACGTGCCTGGCGGTGCGAGGTGAAGATGCTACTGTCCGTTTACAACCACATGCAAGGCTACCAGTGACAACAAAATGACGTAGTTGAAGACAATATCTCTGCATTATCGGTGCATCACGCATGCATAGACGCAGACCTGCGTTTGCTCTTACATGCCATTCACCTTCACCTTCAGCCTAACACATATACACCTGTTCAGTAGCAGAGTTTTCTTGAGTATTCACCATGACCACGGTTCCGACCCTTCTACCTGTTTTGGTAAATTATCACCGATTTGCTTTGGCACTAGTCATTCATTAATGATGAACACAGTCCTCATCATGACCACGGCTTGACAAATCCAAGGTATGGATCCGGATTATACCCTAGCTCAAGAACACAAGGAACTTAATGGGCAAGAGCCCATTGGGCGGCCAACGACGATCTGGAGTTGACATGTGAAGCCAAAGCCCTAAGACCCGTGGCTTGCGCACAGTCAGAGCCTTGGTGCTCGGATCCTTACTTTGACAAAACCTTCTTTTTACCTTTGATTTGATGGGTTGAGGGGCGGCCTGCCATTTCTTGTGATGCTTTTTTGATAGGTCAATCGTTACGTGCGAGTCACTAGTGAAAAATAAAGAAGGAAATAAGGCTGACTACAGGATGAAGTAGGCGGTGGGGTCGTTGGGGGGAGGAGAAGTAGGAGTGCTGCTTGAATATGGTCAAATGAGGTGAGAATTTCCGGAAAGAAGTAAGGTAGGTCAGTTGAGCGAAGAATTCCAAGTTACTCAGGCGTAATGAATGCAATCCGATAAGCGTATCATATGCAAAGGATAGTGTTTCTTGAGTGTAAGTAGTGCACATTATAAGAACTTTGTTTGTACAAAATATCATTTTTATATTGCCTTGAAAAGTACTTTTATCTGGGTGCTCGGTAAGAACGCAAGAGGGGAAATGGTGCTGGATGTTGGATATCTCAAACTTTTGCGCGTCAAGCTAGATTGAAGGCCTCTTCGCTGCCTCTAAGCATGTTCGTGCTGGAAATATAAGTGCAGGGATATTGAAAGGGTACAATAGGGTATATGCTGATCTGTTTGGAAATAGGGAAAACGCTAGATAGATTCGAGTGAGATAGGTGCTTGCAGATGAAGTAGTAATCTGAAGAAATGCAGCTTATGAAATGGAATGGCGCAAAAATAAAGAGCAGAAAATGATGAAACAAAGACAGAGGATGGGTCAAGAAGAGATCAATGGATTGGGAAAAATCAACTTTTTGGGCATGTGCATCATCCTGAGTGGTGTCGACGTGTCTGAGGGAGCAACCGCTGACGCATCCTAGACGGTTTCCTGGTCGCGGCTTTCAGAGATTTCCACTAGGAACAGGGCAGATAGGCTGAATATCAATAATAGAATGAATGGGACTCATAGAGAGAGGTGGACGGTTTTTACAGCTCTTGCAATGTGCAACAGCCCGGTACGTTCCGTAATCAACGCGCTGGCGCTTAGTGCCGGTCCCAGTAGCCTGAATGACAGTTGGACGAGCCGAGAAAACGCCTGGCTCCCACCTTTTGTTCTTCCAGTTGAATTCCCAGGGCTGCCCACTGTTTTCACAACTTTGAATTGGCCATCCAGGATCGGTGAAGTAGAGCTTGTTTTCAACGTAAGGCCAAATACCAGTAATTCTTGATTCGGGAACAGCTCCGCAGCATAGCCACTCGAAAACATGCCCTTTGGCACAGATTACGTCTGTGGACTTGCTGGCTCTGGGTCCTGCCCCTTTAAGGTTTGAATAGCGAAGTTCTTTGATGGCCATCCACATATCCGCTCCGGAGTTCTCCAACTGCTTAGGTGTGATTATGCTGCCGTACTGGATCTTTGCTGACTCGTGGATCCATACCGGGATGTCGACCCTCTCAGTGTACTGTTTGAGTTTTTGGCTTTCTCCATGAGGGAGTTTTGTAAACACGATGACCGTGAACCTGCATGTTCCCTGTATAGTCGCGGGGATCAGACCTTTTGTATGTATACCAGCAATACACACACGCTGTCCGACGCGCCTGCTTCTCTCGTAATAAAAGTTTGCTCGCTTTTCCGCACGCTCTGAAAGATATTAGTACGATCTTGTTCAGAGGTTTCTGGTATTGTACTTACTCAGTTCATCGAAGACAGATATATATGCAGTTGGGATTTGTGTCTGATTCCATATCAAATGTCGCTCGATTGCTCCAAGAAGCATGCAAGGATCGATGGAGAAATCTCCAACCGACTGGAAGGCATTGCCATCGTCGATTCTAAGATCTTTTCTTTCACGATGCTTCACGTGTGTGTCAACGGTCACGTATCGGCTCAGTGTGGCTGAGTTCTCATAGAAGGTCCGGTAGAAGGTTTGTGGTATCGAAATGCCCTTGGCACGCATTTTCTCAACGTTAGTGTCAAAAACGCTGTTTGTGATCAGTATTCCATTGCATGAGACCTTAGATAGTGTACTTACATGCGTATGTCACCTACAAACTTGGACCTGATCTCTCTTCGCTGGTCAGGTGTGAGGTGACCACGGAAGTCAGCATCGCCTTCATTTAGGGCTAGCTGTTGAGAGGTGACAGGCGCCACTGGTTCGGCAATTGGCAAGGCGCTTTGTAAGATGACTGGCTCAGGAGTTGTACTTGAGTCGCTCTGTTCGTCATATACATCCTCTTGGTCATATTCATCATGTTCATCTGACTCGCTCGGTTCGTTTGGTTCGACTACGGGAGATGCTTCCGACATAAGTGGGCCATCCTCTTCGCGTGAGGCCATGTTGAAGTTAATGTAGGGATCAGAGATAGAAGACAGGTATCTGCAAGTAGAAGTAGTAGTAGAGTATGAAAGAGTGTAAGCCAGTGGAACGTAGTTTATATATTGATACGAGAGACTAGCGTCGAGGTTTGAAGTGAGAGTTGATGGGCGCGATTCGAGGTAAAGGCCAGGAGCACATGTGCTATTGGAAGTAAGTGAGAAGAGAGCTAAATCCGCTTATTGTGTTGAGAGAACTCAACGGTTTTGGAGCAACGGGTGAAGGTTAGCAACTTCACTATTGGCCTTCCGCGTCAGATTCTACAGTGCAAACCACAAGCATTTTTGAAGTAATTTAGTGAGATACTCGACTTGTTCTGGCCGCAAAATGAATCGAACAGCTTACTCTGAGATGCAATGCATAACAAGGCCGACAGAAACATCAACGCTGGGCATGAGGATATGACCTAGTCTTAGTTTGTGATAATGCCACATATAGTGAGGGAACGGAATTTCAGCAGCTGGAATGTGGGAGTATGATAAGGGATTCGTAAGTCTAATATAATACGCACGCGTCGTGCGTTCTCTAACATCGTACTATTCTCGCTCCAGATGAGATACTATGTGGTTGTGTGAAAAACAAGGTTACAAGATCCAAAGGTGTAGTCTCTCCGCCAAGCGCTGCGCGTCTCTGATTGGTCGTCGCAACCGCGTCTCAGCGAGCTGTCACTTGCGACACGCAACACCCAAATGCTCTGCGGGGGCATTTCAGATTAAATGACCCATCGAACCTCACCACAGCTGCAATGAGCTCGTCAATAGAGACGGAGATACTGAACAAGTACAATCTCACGACGCTGTACCCCTCAGTATGGCCCGAGGAAAAGGATGCCGCCGATGAAGACGATGAATATGTCGAACCGCCCTCCAAAGTCACCCAGAAACCCGTTCGCCGGTCGCAGTCACGGTACTCGGTACTAGAGCCTAGCTCAAGATTCTCGCGGCAGATTCCAGGAGCAGAAAGGTCCAAGGATGGTGTAGAGACGCTGGTACAGAAGGATGAACAGGACCCGTTGGGCATGTACCCCAGTGTAGTGCAAGTGCTGCGGGCCAAGAACGTACAGGTCGAGGATGACATCAAGCTGCGTACGTTTAAACAATATAGCAATACATACGGGCCTGTCTAATGGGCCACAGGGAACCGCTTCCTCTTGAGCTCTACTACGTTCTCGCCCTCGCTCTTCCTTTCGCAAGTCCACAATGAAGCCTCCACAGATGCCCTCCTTTCCGGTCTTGACTTCCTCTCCCGGTCTATCGAGCAAAAGTCAGCCTCCCTCAAGGTCCTCGTCGAGTCGAACTTCGATCGTTTTGTGGGAGCAAAGGCTACCATTGATCGCGTGTACAATGAGATGCGCGCCCAAGGAAAAGACCAGCTGGAACCACCTAACGTCGCGTCGCATGGCAGAGCAAGAAGTCACTCCAGCTTCTCCGGTCGGAAATCGAGTGCGAACCTATCATCAGGCATGATCGATGCTGTTCCTACAGAAAAGAAGAAGAATGCCCTGGTTAAAGAGAGCGAGTACGGTGTGCACGGCATCAAGGTCCCACTGACCGAAGTTGCTGTCAAAGCAGAGGAGGTATGGGGACCTGCGCTAAATGGTCGTGAAAGGGAGGAGACGCTCAAATCTATATTGGAATCTCTGGAACATCATCGCGGTCTGTTCGAGGTGGGGTCTGCCATCCAGGAAGCAATACGGCATAAGGATCACGAGACCATCACAGAAGAATACAAACGCGCGCGCAAGTACGCGGAAGAAGCACGATACGTGGTAGAGCAGGCAGTTTCCGCTCAAACACCACTTACGGACGATGAGGTACACCAAGTCATTGTAACAGCAAGAATGTGGTCAGACGTTGAGCGACAGATTGAAAAGTTCAAGCGCGATTCTTGGAAACGCCTCACCGCGACCCATTTCACACACCTCCAGACCGGGAGTGAGGAGAGTAAATCGGATGAGTACCTCAGTATTATCTCTATATTGCTCGAGCTGGGCGTAGAGGAAAATCCAATTTGGGCATGGTTACTCTCGCGATACGAGTACCTCAAATTGCACATCAACTCCACCTGTCAGCGTTCAGTCGTTGAAATCGAGATTCTCC
Source organism: Curvularia hawaiiensis (assembly GCA_026262405.1). NCBI lineage: Eukaryota > Fungi > Ascomycota > Dothideomycetes > Pleosporales > Pleosporaceae > Curvularia > Curvularia hawaiiensis. The sequence continues at coordinate 80,453 of JAODYC010000110.1, read as the reverse complement.
GCCGGCAGCTGGTTCATGGGGAAAAGCCGAGCTTGCGTTTGTTACAGAAACATTTGCGGTCGGTCCCGACCAGCAGCAACATCAGCGTCGAACCATCGAAGCTAGATACTCCTAAAGTAATCGAATTCTGGGAGCATGTGTATGCTTTGATGAACACTCTACTCTCCACAAAAGGCGGGTTACTGGCCGAGCTTATTGAGTACTGGGAGATTGCACAGTCATTCCTTTCTGGTCGCGCGCAGAGGAATTTGCCCACAGGCCACCATGGACAATCATCCGTACATCATCGGCTCAGTAGCGAGAACAAAGCTGAATTAGAGAGAGGCACTACTGAGCTCATCAGCATTCTCCGCGATCACTTGTTTTCATTCTTTTCGGATCCGCCTATTGAGGATGTATCGTTGCTCTTCTCGCCGTTGCCGACAAGTCCTACACCTACGACACCCGGAACGCCACGAAGCGCTGCTTTGACTCCCATGTCAGCATCCAGATCGCGATTTGATCTCAGCAAAGTACCGCCACCATCGCCCAGCCGAGGTGAGACGTGGGAGAAGTACGCCTTCTGGCCTCCCCATTCCAATGCGCTCTCCGGGTCGCATTATCTTTCCAAGACACTTATTTTGATCGGCACCGCAGCCAATGAGTTAGCTTCGTTAGAGGTGCCGGAGTCTGGAAGTGGTGGCCGCATTGATGAATCACTGCGCTTACTACTGGGCGGAGTGCGAGAGCGCTGTGTGCAGGCTGTATGCGCAGCCTGGAACACCGATGCAGAGAAGCTCAAGGTGCTTGAGGACTGGACTCGCCATGTTGACCGCAAAGACACTACAAACCTGCCACAGCGTTTCCTAGCGGTACAGAGCTTCCTGCTGAACAACCTCCAAAAGATACTCTACGTTGAGGCGTCAAGCAAGACCAAGGTCGATGTGGTTGTACCACCAAGCAACAAGCTGTTGCAATTGGTCCGAGGCCAATTTGTGACGAGCTTGTATCGAACCCTTAGTGGTATGGTCGAGTGTGCTGAGAGAGGCAGAAAGGCGCTAGGCGACGAGTTCGAGGTCAAGAGTGATGATCTCACAATTGATGAGCAGGAAGACCAGATCGGAAACGAGTGGACTAAAGTTGACGCCAGCAAAAAGGTAAGTGCACTTTACCGTCACGAACGACTTCTTATACTAACAACATGCAGTCAATTCGGCTCCTCTTGACCCTGGCCAACATGTCCGCCTTCCAGTCTGAGATCACACCCACGCTTCTCAACCTTTTTGAAACTCTCTTTAGCGTGCAGCTCACAGACGAGACAAATCGCATTCGCGACGTCCTCTCTCAACTGGACTCCCAGCTTTTCCGTTCCTACACCAAGCCACACGCAACGAAGATCCATTCCACAATTGAATCCGGAATCTTCTCTCCAACCTGGGCGTCCCCTCCTGAACCGGCTCAGAAGAGCGTCGCAGATCGCGACCCAAGTCCTTACGTATTCACCGTCCTACTAGACCTTGTCATCGTGCATACGGAATCCAGCACTACTTCCGCACCCCTAACCCCGCGCATTCTTCGCGCTCTTTTCGAATCCACCACAAACTCCTTGATCCAAACATTCCAGTCTGACGCCCTGCCGACCATTTCCTTACCACAGCTCATGCAAGCCACGCTCGATGTGGAGTTCATGGCACAGACACTCTCGGCATACACTACAGAACAGGCGTCGCAGATCCAAACCGACATTTACCAGGTTCTGGATCAGAAGACCGACAACGCGGCGAGAGTGAGGTTGCAAGATGAATTGGGTAATTTGAGGACGGTGCTCAAGAGGTTGAGGGATGGAACGAAAGTCCAGTTTGCGTGCTTTAGGCGCGCCAAGAGGACTAATACTGGGCAGATGCCTGGGCAAGGTGGTTCTTGAGGTGAAGGCATGGAAGATGAAAGAGGCAGGCTATACAAAGTGTCCAAATCTGTTTTTTAGAGGGTTATGTGCAGGATGAGGTGGATATGCAGGGCTGGTGGGGTGAGAAAGTGTCTTGGAAGAATTTAGACGTGACTAATTCGTCAAAGTGTCATAGTCAAGGTAACCAATCTCATGCATATACGTCTGTTTGATGTCCTCATAACCATTGTCACTTATTAAGAAGAAGCACGAGCATAAAGAGAGGCCTTGGCATTGTCATCAAGTCTATCGTCCCCTCCAGAGCTATTCCCCTCGTTGAGAAAAGAGGCGAGTGTTCCAATTCAACCCGTTTAAAAACGAAAACGCCGCTCTATGCATGCATCTATCTGCTGTTCCAGCCACCAATCGTTCATCGTACAAAAAAATTGCTTATACAGTTCGTTTCTAGGTTATCTTACATGTCCTCCACACGCACCAGCGGATGCTGCTCGAAATATCGTAGGAGCGTCTGGTAAAGCACGAGCATGGTACCGGATTGCACGCTCGTCCACACACCACGGGGTCCTACACCTCGGAACCAGCCTGCTACGCCCTCGGTCTTGTATATTATCTTTAAGCCGGTGATGACGGATGATGTGTCGAGTGTAGCTGCGCCGTGTGCTTTAAGCGTTGTTGAAGGTGAGGAGGTGGATATGAGTCTGCTTTGCTTTGTAGGTAGCGGCTTGGCTGAGTGTGCAGGTGGAGCGTGTTTCGAGGTTGTCGATGCTGGTGACAACGGGGCTTTCGGTGTGACGGAGGAGCTGGGTGAGGGCCCATTGTGTTGAGTTTGGATGCGGGTTTTGACTACGTCGAGGGGAGTGGTGAGAACACCGGCCATTCCTCCTGCTGTTGCGGCCGTGGCGATTTCCAAGGGAAGTCCAATGTTGTTGCTACCCATATACCTCTTTGCCAAGCCCCGCTCTTCTTCGTAAAAGGCAAACTGAAGCGCGGAAAAGGGTAGGTCGCGCCACAGGGTTGCTTTGTAGCCGTGGAAAAGGGCGCTGTAGCCTTCTGTTCGGGCGATTGTGCGCGCAGCGTCAATGGTAGAGCGGTAGTTGTAGCCGGAGTTGAAGTAGGGATTGTTGTAGCGGCCTTGTAGTTGTAGGCGGGTTTTGAGAACCTCGGAGGGGACGTATGCGGGGGCTGCAGCCAGATCGGCTAGGAGACCTGATACAATGTTAACACCTTCCTTCTGAGCATACTATGAATACAAATATACCTGCTGAGAAATATGCGACTGACGGAGTGACGCCATAGTCGATCATAGTTCGCTTTGTCCATTCGTATGCGCCAAAGAAGCACACGGTACCAATGAACGATCCAAGAAAGGCCGGCTCTACACCTCCGTACAATCCTCTCTTGAAACCCTCCTGTCGCCATATGGTGTAGTATGTGTTGCCCATGGATGTGTACTTTGGCGGCATGTGGGGATCGCCCTGCTGTCGCGTTTTCACAGTGTCCAGAGAGTGCATTAGCATATCGCCTGTGGTGCCTCCTATTCCTCCTGCCAGCATCGCCTGTAAATGATCAATTGACAATCCTCATCTGTAGAGGCTAGGCATCCTCACATGTAGGTATGGCGGCCGCGCTGCTTCATCGTCTATCTCCTCCTCCTCCATTGCACTCCGTTTGGTATTCTCCATAGACAATCCGATTGCTTGTGGTGTATGTGCGACATAATCCCGGCTACCGTCGGTGAGATTGCTGGCAGAGTCTCCGTTTGTGAAGAAGTTGGCCACGCGGGCAAGTACCATGAGCGCTTAGAGGACGGTGGTGCGCGTTGAAGAGAATTGCAAATGGTTCAGCAGGAAAACTGCAACGATGCTGCCAGGGACAGGAGGCACAAGGCAATAAAAGCAAAAAGTGACGTTGTTAGTGATGCAGCCCTGCCATGATGGCTGCGTCTGGAAAATTTCGGCCAAGACCGGAACTGCGCCACTGTGGCGCGCCCCCATGTCGCGGGCACGCACAGGGACCTGATGAGGACCCAGCTAGTGCAGATAAGAGAACAACATTACTCAAGTACCCTCAGGCACCGCGTGAGCCCGAGACATGCACAAAAAGCCCCTGCACGTTACAAGACAGCATTGTATTGCTGTAGATCGCGTCAATGGCCCAAAGGCTGAGTCCCACAGCCGCCGGCTTAGCGCCCATCTGACCCACGTGAGCCCCAGCCATCGTGTTTACATGTCGAGCCTCGCGTACGGGTAGCTCTCTTCCTCGATCAACACCACACCGCCCCCACCTTTTTTCTCACCACATTCCTTTTTCGTTACAATATATATATCATTTTAATCGCGACGTTCTCGCGACTCGGCCGATATCATTCATCATGTCTCATACCTGGCTCCAGAGGAAGCGCAAAGCCGACCTGATTGAGCTTGCACAGAAGGCTAGACTTCCCGAGTAGGCTCAAATCGATCTTGTCCATGTGCCGTGAAACTAACACTCGCTTTGCAGTGCTGATGGACTCCTGAAAGATGATCTGGTGGAGATGTTGGGAAACCATCTGAGCTCTAACGAGACGACATTCGCCAAACTCCCAGAATTCCGCGACTACTATGGCCGTAACGGATCGCCTGTGAAGCGCGAGCGCTCATCGCCTACGGCGCCTGCTACCGTTACCAAAACGACGCGCCGCCGCACAATCGTCCAAGAGCCTCCGTACGTCATCAAGCACGCGACGCGTTGCGCGTTGAGCTAACACTTTGATAGTGAAGAGCCCAAGATCGAGCAAAGTCCGGTTGTAACACAAAGCCCAGCTGTAGTGCGCAGTCCACCTGTGGTACGCAGTCCAGCTGAGGGGCGAAGCCCGCTCATAGACCGCAGCACGGCTGCTGAGCGCAGGATTTCCTCTGGGACCAGCACTGCCTTGGCGCGAACCCCTAAACCAGTTTCTCGACGTGTTTCTGAGCTCGTCTCCGAAGTCGATATCCCCGCATCTCCCGCACAACTTGCTGAAGTTGCCGACCAATCGTTTCAGGTCGTCAAGTCAAAGGCCACTGAAATATGGGACAAGACCAAGATCGATGAGCTCAAGGAGTTTATCCGTGAAAACGCAAGCTCTGTTGCTACTATTCAAACCATTATCCTACTCATCGAGGCTGTAGGTTTACAGTGGAACACTCTCGATACGACGGCTTTGGTTGCTACACCCGAGGCGCTCTGGCCCTACTTGAACAATGCAGACATCCGAGGACCCAACGGCTGGGCACTTCTGACGGCCGATTGGTGGGCGCCTGCAACTTTGTGGTCACTCACCAGCTGGGTATTGCCGCTCTTCTTCTCGTACTTCTTTAACTTGACTCTTCGTTCAAACACCTCCCGTAAATCAGAGGATCGCCAATACCCCGCTGATCCCCTCATATTCAACATTACCAGGGCGATATTGGCCTACAGCGCGTACCGGGAGACTGTCAACGTTGCCTCGGTCCCGAGTGCGTGGGGTCCTTTCTCTGAGTACGCCGTGGCGCGTGTTGGAAACCACGTACCCGGAGGCTACTATGGCCTTCAAATCGGCTCATTAGTCGGCATCCTTGTTAGTCTGTATGATGCTGCGTTGAAGAAGTGAGCAATCCTTGGCTGAAGACAAAGCACGACCGAGATTGAGGATAATGGATCTTCGATGCTCGTGTCATCAATGGCGTTTGGATATTTGATACCTGGGATGGCAGCGCGCTGGGTCTTTGAAGATATTTTGTTAAATTTCATCCTATCATTAACCAGCGATTGCCCTGGAGGATTCCTCTACCCAGCCCTGGTCCGAAAAGTTTAAACGTGCACAAACCCCGCTTGAATACTATGACATCAGTTAAAGCGGGAACGGGTAGGCAAGGTAATCGTCGCTAGAGAGGCCTGCATACTCTCGCTTCCGTTACCCTAGCGTAGTCGGCGCCACACATGCGGGCCGCCTTGTTCCTGCACAGGACGCGACGCTCTGACTGTAAACTATCCTATCCTTTGTCTTACCGCCTCAACCACCTGAACCTCTAAACACCTTTGGTCTGCCCAAAAGAATAGTGCTGCTTCTGGATATCCCACGTGATCTTCGCTTGAACTTTGTTACAAGATGTCTGCCGACTTCATGCGTATGCTCGAGAACATGCAGCAGCGGTCAAACCGGTAAGCACCGGCGGCCTGGACGTGAAACTCTTCGCTGATAGTCATGCGAAGCTCGATAGAAGATCTCAGAGACTCCAATGATCAACTCGCGGGTATGGACGGCATGGAGCTCAGAGGCTGGGCCCAAGCCAACCCCACTGCACCTAGCCGTGATCTGAAAGATCCAGTCGGCCAGACTCTCCTCGCTGCTTTCAACGGCGAGTTTGACGCACTGCAGAACTACTGCGAGATGATGATAAAGCAATTAGGCGGCGACGAAAACGCGCGCGAGACAGTCAGGCAGGACTTGTACTCGAAGCGATGGGGCCCTACCAAAACCCCTATTTACTCAATCTTGCTACCGGCATTCCACATGTTGCCGAACAAGAGGCAAGAACTACTCGACATTGCAAAGTATCTTGCCAACGACCTGAAAGTACCGGTCGATGGCAAGGATGTCCTAGGCTCTACAGCACTGTTCTGGGCCATCTCAACAAAGCCCTACGTCCAGCCTGAATTTGCTCAAGTTCTGTTCGACGCTGGAGGCTCTATCAATACTAAAAACCGGTTCAATGCTACCGCAGCGAGTGAGATAGCTCAGGCAGATCTGCACGGGGATACAACCAAGAATGTTCGGATGTTCAAGTGGTACATTGAGCATGGCGGTGATATTGACAACAAGGATACAGATGGTATGAGTGTCAAGGTCCTGGTCGAGATGATGCGGGGAAAGGTACCAGGTCTGGCTGAAGCTATTCAAAACGGGAGGGGAGAGAGGAAAGAAGGCGACTGTGCGACTTGTGGTAGGAGTCCAAAGGAGGGAAAAACATTTCCGGCTTGTGCAAAGTGTAAGAAGGCGAGGTACTGCTCGCAGGAGTGCCAGAAGGTGGACTGGAAATCGCACAAGAAGACATGTTCGGCTTCGTAATTGGAAGCCTTGAAAAGCTGCTCAGGTGGGGAGAAATGGGGACTTGTTCCTTGGCTGTAGCTGAAGTAAGTCAGCAATGTGAAGTATAGTCTCGCATGCTGAGCTGTTAGCTAATTTCTTCCCCCATAGTGAGACGGAGTTCAGCGCTTGTACGGCATTGCAGTGAGATATTGGATGAAGGTTGTTGTGGAATCCCTGATGGTTTGTGCGTGCGTAGGTAACGCTGGTGGCCCTTAAGAGGTCAGAATCGCCTCTTTGAGATGATTAAGCATATGTCGTGCATCAGCTGCTACCATATGTGATTTGGACTCTTAGCATGACACCCGCTAAGAGCATTCAGCTACCCCGCGCAGTTCAGCTCTCCAGCTAGCTCCATTGTATGGGCCTTGCGAGATGGACACTCTCAAAGGGATGTATTGGGGTTGAATTTACAATCGCCGTCTGGTAGTTAACTGGTATTCTAACCTCATCAATGTTCTTACTTTCCCGCTGGTTTGCAACAACAAAAAATTTGCTACTTATCTACAGATTGCTAGAGACCAATAGCTACTGTCAGTTTCAGTCTCGCATTGCTGTTTCCGCCATTGTAAATGTCCTTGCTGACAGTTCTCTGTGGATACATTAGCTACGCCCAGAGATCAAACTCTACAATCAACCCATCAAACTCTGGTCTAAGGGAGAACTAGGACAGTGCCTCCCAAAGATGTCGTCTCAAATTTCAGACCACACAGTTTCCTACTCTTCCCTGCGTGGCAAGGTCATTGCAATCTCGGGTGCAGCATCAGGTATGGGCCTCGCAACTGCCAGGCTGCTTTACTCCATGGGTGTCAAGCTCTCTTTGGCCGACATCAACAAAGACGCGTTAGACGAAGTAGTCAATGATCTGAAAGCTTCCACATCACCCAGTACTGGAGATGTCATCTCAGTTGGCGTTGACTTAAGCTCTTCATCCGAAGCTGCCGCCTGGATCCAAACCACAATCGAGAAGTACGGTGCGCTCAACGGCGCAGCGAATTTTGCCGGTATTTTGGGCGGTATGACGCCACTCGTTGAGGTCAGTGATGAAGAATTCTTGAAGATACAAAGTATCAATCTCTTCGGCGCTTTCTTCGCCTTGAGGGCGCAACTAAGGGCTATGCTGGAGAGGGGCGACAAGGGAAGCATTGTGAACACGGCAAGCATCGCCGGCACAAAAGGTGGTTATGGCCCTGCAGCTTACACAGTGAGTAAGCATGGTGTTGTGGGCCTGACGAGATCTGCTGCCAAGGAGGTAGGGCACCTGGGAATCCGGGTCAATGCTATCGCTCCGTAAGTCTTCTCTGCTTTGTATCTCTTTCGCCATGGGTCAACAGCTAAAGATAAGTACAGAGGTGCAATTGATACCCCTATGAGCCGAGATGTGCCCCCGGAGATGGTGGAGCGTCTGGCACAGGCACAACAAGCCACGCCTTTGAGAAGGCAGGGTACAGCTGAAGAGGTGGCGAAGCTGGCTGCTTTCTTACTAAGCGACGAAAGTAGTTATACGACCGGTGGGGTGCATGTCATTGATGGAGGTATAGATGCATGATAACGGAGCTGAATATGAAATCAAAGTGTGTGATTAGGGAAACCATAGTCATGTGTGCCACTGGCCGATAGTGCATGTAGGATCGCATCTATTATCATGCTCCTGATGCAGTTGAAGGGTGGGGCGCGGGGAGGCGCTACTATCACCTACGAACTATCGACGTCACATTTAAATGTATGACCATCACCAGACGCCCTGAATAATCGAATTAGCAATCATTTCAGTATCCTAGGACCATCAAAACAACCAACGACGATGCGGTTGAATCCAAACGGCGAGGCTGCCACTTTCCCCAAGCGCTCAGCCCTTCCCCATATATCGGGCACTCCAAAAGATAATGCGTGGTTCTGGGGTGGCGCTGACGAACTCGGCCGTCTGAACCTGCTCACCCCCGAAAGGACAGTCAAAACTGTACAGGAAAATGTAAAGACTGGAGATTCTATTTCTCTTGACCTCCCGCTTAATGTGCCTGGCCCTGCACTATTTGGCCGTCAGCCGCTCAAACACCGTATTCGAACTATCGGCAAAGGTGCGTTCGACGACGAAGTATCGTACAACACGCAAAGTAGCAGCCAGTGGGACAGCTTCCGCCATTACGCCCATCCAGTACATGAGTGCCATTACAATGGCGTCGTATCAGATGAAATCATGGCGAATGTAGACGACGATGGCGAGGACGGGGAGGAAGCGCCTGAGAGATCGAGAAAACTGGGTATAGATGCATGGGCAAAGAAGGGAATCATCGGGCGCGGCGTGCTACTGGACGTTTACTCCTGGTCTAAGAAACAGCAAGGCAAAGAGTATGACCCATTCACCGCGTATGCCATAACAGCGGAAGACCTACAGGCGTGTGCGAAGAGCCAAGGCATCGAGCTGAGAACGGGAGATATCCTTCTAATCCGAACCGGGTGGTTGGCGACATACAATACTCTGTCTTCGTCTGCAAAAACGGACCTCAGCAACTTAGCTGTTGAGAAGCATTCCTACGCTGGTCTTGCTGCAGACGATGCAATGAAGGATTTTCTGCATGACGGGTACTTTGCGGCGGCTGCAACAGACAATGCGAATTTTGAGGTCTGGCCGCCAGCGAGCTTCGAGGCGAGTTTGCATGCTTGTATGCTGAGTCTGTGGGGCATGCCAATTGGCGAGCTCTGGGATTTTGAGGCGCTGACGAAGAGGTGCGAGAAGGAGGGTAGGTGGTCATTTTTGTTAGTGAGTAAACCGGGGGATGTACCGGGGGGTGTGGGCAGTGCGCCGAATGCGCTTGCGATGTTTTGAGAGTTGGAATGGCGTAGGACGGTCTTGCAGGACGAGACTTGAGCATGAGCTGAATGTATACATGACTTGTTAATTAGTTTTCTTAGGAAAGTACGGTGATATATTAGTCGATCTTACAACTTAGCTCACCTGTATCCTATGTGGGGGTTCGGAAAATGTAGAGTTGACAGCAACGTAGGTAACTGTGATGCTGAAGTAAAATCCCACCCTACAGCCTCTTCACCAAGCTTGATTCACTTACCGTTTCCTTTTTCACCAGTTGCCATACATCCTAGAAAGACCAGCCCCAACCCAAATAACAGCCAGACCCAGCACTGCAGAATTTCGCGCATCGATAAGTCTTTACCTATACAAGCAGCAACCCACTCATATACCCCTCCTTCCCCATCTCCCTCCCAGCTGATCTGCGGATCCGTCCGCCCCCCGCGGCCTTGGTAGACTCGTATCGCAAAACATCCACCGCAACCTAGCAGCAGATCCGCATTCTCACCAACAAGTGTTGAAAATCATGAGTAACTGACTCTGTTTCACACACTCGCGGTAAATCAATATACGAAGTAGGGCAATTAAGCTATCAATCTAGCCTGCATGACGCATGACGAACTAGTGGAGTATCCTCGGCACAATACACATCTGTTGGCCCCAGGGGTGGCGCTTTGACACGAGAGCCCATATGTCATGTCGTGTCGGGGGAAAGGCGATGATCATGCGTTTGGCGATTCGGAGTGGAGATGTGAACGCGATATGCAGCCGGGCTATTGCTTGAGTAAAAGTGGGAATAGGTGTCAGATTGATTCTGAGAAGGAGTCTCTGGGTTTCTGTTGCTGTTACATAGGGCTGAACGGTCAGGATGTCACTTTATGCTTTGTCTATATCACTGTTTTGGACATTATAGCATAATCGAGGAGAATGCAAGAGAGAGGAACAGAACGCGCGCAGGAAACGTCATTTTTGAGGCGAGAGACAGTTTCTTCATAACAAGACCCGGTGGGTGGAATTACTGATGCGAATTCACCGAAGCACTACCGAACCCGTTCTATAGGCTTGCATGCGTAAAGCATGGTTTTGACGCTATCTTCCTTGCCTTCCCCCCGGCCTGATTCCTGATTCCCCACTCAACAGTCTAGACTCAGGGAATGTTTGCCGTCGAGGCGCAAGATCAGCTCCCCGTTAGTCAGACATGTCCCGTCTGGAGGTGGGGCTACGACGTCGTTTGTGCGACTCAGAGGAGAGCGGGTTGATACGGTGGTGTTGAGCGCGATGGGAAAGTGAGGCGATGTGTATCAAGGCCGAAAGGTACCATTGATGTAGCTCTTCAAGGTTGAACTAGGTGTCTTCTAGATCTTACAGTTCATGACTTGTCCATCAAGTCGAGTCGAAAGGATGCGACAGGCGAGAGCGAGGGCATCGTCATTGGTAGCAATCCTGCAGCGAGATTTTTTCAACATGATCGGGGAAAGTACCAACATACTGAGAATCTTCTGCATGCAGCGTCAGGAACTGATATCCTGCTGGCCTTGGACGCGGTGCGGATTTACTCCAATAAGCAGAATCAGGAGGTGAAAGCTGCTGTCGTCTTGCTTTACCTCATGGGAGAAGTCTGCCTCGAATCATGGTTTTTTGTTTGCCCAACTCTTTCCACCCTCTCATGAAGGTCCGTTGCGGGTTGAAATAGGTTCTGTTGGGTTACTGGTGCGTATAAACTCTTCGGAATACGATCGGTCGGACAAGCACCCAATAGAAGCCAGGGACATTTCCGTCAACGCGGGTTTTTCGTGTTCGTCGAATTGCCAAGAGGGACGGCTGTTGCGTTGAGCCGTGGCCTTGGGTACAGGTAGCAGTTCCGTGGTATTACGTTCAAGATCATTATCCTTAGGATCTCCGATCGACATCCAGCCCTGATCGCGTGGCATGTACCAGTCGTGCTGTGATGGCGTGCTTGGTGTCAAGACGGGTTGCTTTGCGTTCGGGCCAGTGCCTTTCGACCAGCCTGACCTATTCGATGAATTGGTAACGCGGGAGATGAATTCCTTCACGCCTGCAGGCAAGTATCGGCTGGCCAGTATCCGGACAGCTGGAAGGGATACACAGACACATCCTGCTGCAAGCTCCAACCCGGTCCAGATAGCAACTGGAGTGTAGTCCCAAGTCGGATCGAAAGATATGTTGTAAAGGGTCAATGTGTGCATCCGGATCATGGTTGCGATGCATCCGAAAGTGCCGGCAGCGAACATGAAGCCAACAGCAATCTTACGCCAGCGTTTCACTTGTAGATTCCGGATGTATACCAGAGGAAGAACGAGAAGGATAATGTCTTGAACGATGGCGCTGGCGGAGTTTGCGTAAGACACGTTCCTCGGGCTGATGCACTTTCCTTTGATATCCCTATTCCAGAACGACTCAATAGGGGAGCAAAGAAAGACTGATAAGAAGAATATGATGATCGTGCTGATGGTAATGCCTGCCATTGTAATGTAGGCGATTAATCGAAACCGTGGCTCAAAGAAGATATTCAAGTAGGACAGGAGCAGTGCGACCTTGATAAGACCCAGTACGACTCCGTAAACTGCAGCAGCTATGTAAACTAGAAGTTGTCAGCTATACGAGAGAATAGGGTATCCGAAAAATCCAAGTCGAACATACACAATTTGAGAATGGGCATCAAGGTACCATCCTTGAGGTTCCAAAGATGGTCACCGAACCCCAGTTTGGCCACTGGACTTGATTAGCATTCTCTCAATCAATAGTGATGCCGTTAACGTACTCTTTATCGCACAGCCCACTGGCAAGGTAGCGAGCAGAAATGTGCCAACCACAATGTAGTCGTCTATCGTGATCCGTTTTGCCAGCACCTTACCAGCGGTCCTGGCGGCCACGAATACAAAGCATATGGCGTAGACAATAATGGTAATCATAAAGAGCTGTTGGCTTTTGGAGTCGTTGGGCAAATCGCATAGGACAGCCTGTACCCTGGCGGTATCCAGGCTGTCTTGCATGGTGCAGTTTGCAACCATGCAGTTGCCCACTTTCATCAAGAGGCCCTTGTCGCTACACATGCATCCGGTATCCCCGAGGGAGCAATTGCTGACGGGCATTGCTGATAACATGCAAAGAAGCTAGTATGTGGTTAGCACGTCGGGTACCACGGAAAAAAAAGATACTTGAAGGTAGAACGAACCCCGCATGATGGGATATTCTCAAGGCCTAGTTCCCTCGAGTCGAGACCAGGTGCTGCGATGTGTGCATGGCCAATTGTAAGCAGGGTGGACAAGACGACGAGGAGCAGGCGAAGATGCATCGGTGTGAAGTCTGCGCTCTGAGGAAAAAAGCAAACATGGGGTCGGACATTTTTGGGAAGAATGCCATTGTAATACGATCGCAAACCCGGTCATTGCGAGTCGTGTTAGCGGAAACTGACAGAGACGCTTGTCAACGCCGGCGAGGTGTCCCTAGAAGACTTCCAGAAATTCTCGTCTTGGCGGTGTACGGTCACCAATGGGACGACATGGTTACGGCACCGCATTGCGACGTTCGTTTCTGTTGCCTTGCTGCCAGGGGCCGTGACCCCAAGCCCAACAGCAGGGACGAACATTTCAAAAGACATCTCGAGGTAAGCATCGGCTGCAGCCCCGTTGGTTAGTGCGCCCCCTATAAGCCCTGCTTGGGCGATCGTGGCAAGGGAAACCATGTCCGCAAGCGCTCGAGGTGGATCCCGGCTCGAAACGCTGGTGCCAATCATTCCGCCGTTGCGACGCTACAAATACGGCCGACTTAATAGATCAGCATGCGATTGCGAGTCTATGTCTCACGCAGATTGGGCTTGGCCACAGACATGCATGACTATCATGATTTTGGTAGGTCTCGTGGGTGGCAGGCAAGATGCAAGTTGGTCTCGATATCACGCATCGTCCAGGGTCCTGGGCCACTGCTGTCGTCATGTCAAACTATATTTCCGCATGTCTTGACCAAGTCGATGGGCCGATGAGCACGTGTCAGAAATAAGCCGGATCTACTCCGTATGTAGTCCTCTTGTCTACTAGCTTTCTAGAAGGCTTAGACTAAACTGTATGTAGAAATATCTAAGAACGCTCTAAAGTTCTAGCCCTCCTTTTACTAGAGAATTAGAAGATGGCGGGTGGTAGTGTAGCACACATTTCTGTGCGATTTCGGAATGAGCTCCATCCCCTTGCGTCCATACCGGCGGAAGTCCCGGTAAGGCCTAACGTTAGCAAGCTGCTCACGGCATCATCACACGAGAACCCAACAGACTTAGATTTCACCAAAGCTTTAACAAATTCGTATTTACTTCTCTAAAGTGGAGACATAGCATCATCAACACACTGGCTGCTCTTGCAAAGGTAAAATAACGATCGCTATCATCACGTGATTCACACCCTATGGTGTATACTAAAGTCAGGTCCATTTGGGTACAAAGGTCTACGGAGTGCTTCGTAGGGATCGCGTCCAGATACTCCTTGTTTCCCTACCAAGGCTGTCCAGAACCCGGGCACTTTAACTGCCGAACAGATCGTCTGACATAAGCTGTGTACGGACCAGGTCTGTGGGGTTGGGAATGGTAGATCCACAATATGCTTATCTCTGCGTTATTTTTACTCTACGTACTGCCTTTAGTACTGCTCGGCATCGCAATCTTGCGATATGTGAGTGTGATGAGACGACACGTTTTCTTAAGAGGAAGAGAGTGTTGGATTCGAGTCCATCGATTAGCTTGATTCGCTACGTTGTTGTTTTCCCATTGGAAGAAGCCTATTGAGACTTGTCCATCTCATCCAGTCCAGCCCACGATTTTTGATGTGCTGGCTTGACTTTCTTAAAGGGGTTGGGTTGGGGTGATTTAGCGTTGGAAGCATAAGTATTGTCTTTCCCGTTCGTGGTATCTGGTCGTTTGAGCGACTGGAAATTTGTTGATTGGGTTTCTGGATAGCTGATTAGAACCAAAAGATATTAAGTGTAAACAAAGTCAGTTTGATTTCAGTAACGTACCTTCTCGTTCGTTACTAAAGTTTAGAACTTTAGGGTGTTTTCGCTTCTCTAAATTGTTGGGTCGCGCGTGTTCCTTACCCTCACCTTCACCTTTATCACTATCTTCTTCATCGCTAGAGAACAACTCCTTGAACCTGGAAATCTTCGAGTTGGTTGCCAGACTATTGATTCGATCAAGTTCAGCTGCTGCTGCACGCAGGCTATCTGCAGTTGGTCCATCCTGCTTTTTGGGGAGAGGCTTTGCCTTCGTGACAGGTAGGTGAAGATGAAATGGCATTCTTGGTAATGTAGTGCGCAACAACACTTAGGGCAAAAGAGTCTTAAACTAGCAGGGCCTGGTGGTGCGGTGAGAGACGACTTCGCCGGATTAAGTATCGTATTTGGAAAGCCAAGGTGAGGATGACATTGATAAGGTGGAAATTAGAAGTAATAGGCTGTCTTTTATGGCGTGACAGCCTTTGAAGCCATAACAATTAGGCGCTGTTTTGTTGTGGCATGTGGTCTTAGTAGGCGACGTTTGCTCGCAAGACATGGGCGTTTGGGTTTCAGAACTGCGGCACAAGACATGACGAAATGTGATAGGGAGAGACAAAGAATGTAGGACAGTTGCACGTGTCCATATTTTGTGCTTCGGAAATTGATACTGAAGTTGAGACTGCATTGCGTCTGATATGGGAGTAGAGTAAGTGCTTCAGCTTATCGCGGTCCAGCAAAAGTATACTCGCTGAACCTCTGGCTGTACGTCTTGGAGGGGAACCTAGTTATTGTTGTTTTTGGATGTACATCTAAGCCTTTTATCATACTGATCGAAGCTCCCGCAATCTATTCAACAAATCTCTGTCCCGGAATTGGGGTTGATGTCCAAGCTGTGCTTGTTTTCAGACCATGCTGTACTTTTTTCTCAGTAACCCTCTCGTCTTGCCTGCACTATAGCACGGCATATCAAATCCATAAGCGTCATCGGAGTCCAGAACGTACTCAATCACGTCGTCAGGCACTATGAAGTCTCGGTCACTACTCGTCTCTCGTGTACTGGCACGTTTGGAATATGAAACTTTCAAACGCTTTGCACCTGAGCGCGAATTCAATTTGCTCGTTTTCGTGCGCTTCTTTGGTCTTGTTGAAAAAGGTGAGCGAGTACGGTCTGTAATGTTTCTGGGGTTTGAGTTTGATGGACGGGCCTTCAAGGTTGAGGTTGGTCCCGACGCGGGTTCATCGTCATCCCACTCGAACGTAGTGCTACTCGGATCTATTTTGATCTTGACATTTTCAGCATCTTTGTCGTTGTCGTCATCGTCTTCCATGATCTTCTGTGAGTGCGCGAAGGTTGATGGAGTGAACGTAGTAGAAGCATATGGTGCCTCGCTCATAGTTCTGGCCTTCTTCTTGGCTTGAGCCATACACCCTTCACTATCGATGGCCAGATGGTACAAATCTCTGACACGCAGTGCTGGTGCTACAGCCATTAGCTGTGCAACCTTGCTTCTTAATTCAAAGTCGTCTATATCCAGCAACGCCATGTCTGTCTGATCATCGTCCGTCACTTGGCTGGTTTTGCTTAATTCGTGTGAAGATGGGATGTTCATCTCAGGTGGTGTAGTGGGAAATCCTTTTCGGCTCTCTGACTTAGTTTGGAGGTGGCGATACTGCCACGGGCCGGGTGTTCTGGCTTTTGTTCGCGAGAAAGTCCCTAAACCCTTCCCATCGCGCATGTTGGTTGGACGGCTATTACGTACTTTGAATGCGGATCCACTTTGACCAGTCCCGTGACGGTGCTTTGAGATGTTGGGAAGGGTCTTATGTTCATTTTCTATTGTCGCGTGTGGCATCGTGCATGCTGACTCCCGGCGGCGCGCAGTTGATGTGTAAATAAATGGAGTTTGAGTCTCTGAAGACGAGGATTCCCTTGACGCGTGGTGCGTATACGCAGGTTGTGAACTGCGCAAACTAAAGCCGGACGAAACACAACTGTTCTGGAGTGGAGTCACATTCTTGCTTCTCTGGCGAGACCATGCCGAAGGACTTTCATGTTGGTTTCGAGGTTTTTCTAGATCTGGGACAGCAGTGATAGAGCGGACAGGACTAGGAGTGACTCTGTGATGGTTAGTTGCTCCGATCTTTCACATCTGAGTCCCAGCAAGAATGCCCCATAGGTTATTTACCCTCGATCGATACGCAGCCTAGAGTATGGACTGACTGATATTAGGGACTCGCTTGAGTCACTGTCAAGTGTGATCGGCGTGTCGTGAGAAGCGCCCAAGCGTGGGTCAGCCCCCACGGAGAAGGCATGACTTGGTTTACGCCTAGTTGCGCAACCTTTTTTGGGCTGCCTGGGTCTTGACCGGCGGTGCTTTGTATGGTCGCTCTCTGGAGCCGTTTTGATTATTTTGTTGTTCTTCTTAGACCCAACAGTTTTCTCGAGTCTTTGAATTCGAAGATGTTGTGTAGCCGAGGCAGTAATCGACGCTGTGATGGGAAGCAAAGTCTGAGCTTGCAAACGAGACGGCGCCGACAACTCGGATAGAGAAGCGATGCGGAAACACAATGGCCCATGTTGTTTTGGTTTAATTGTGTCCCGTCTAACGAACGAATTGTGTTCACTGCTCAAACCGTATGGCAAAAGTGTAGGCAAACGCGCACTCATTGCGCTAGAAGCGAGAGTGCGACGATGAAATTGGACAAAGCTTTGGGCGATACAGGGTGGCAAGCGATTGAGCAGCCAGCAAGAGATAGAAGCACGCAATCCCATTGTGCACAAGCAAACGCGAAGTGAGAGCGTGCCCGTGGCCGGTCCTCGGGGCGCATGTGGCGCAGGCTGAGGTGTGGCGGGGTGGTGGCTGGGTCACTCCCAAACGGTACCGCATAGTCTATAGCGTTCTTTTTCCTCTCAACTATTATTATCCAGAACAGATGTGCGTGATCTCCTACCTCATCACTTGATGATCACCTAGCAGCGGCAAGCGAGCGATCAACGAGTGAACCGAGAGCGAACCGTGGGCAGCCAGTGAGCAGCTGAGCAGGCCGCACCCGGACTGAGGGGAAGTGCATGCTAACGTGAAAAGTAAGCAGAAAAAGGAACGGCGTGCGATCATCCAGGGGCAAGAGAGGCTGGGGAAAGGAGCCCAGAGACACTCAGACGGGGTGAAGAAAGCCAGCTGCTGAAGGCATGTGCTATGGTTCTAGGCCTGACGAGGATGAGGAGGATACCCGCATGGCTCCACTATAGGACGGACAGGAAGAATGGAGAAAGCGAGCCACGAATGCACAACATCCCAGGCAGCGCCAACAAAGCGTATGGTGCGACAGCGGTTGTGTAAGGGCAGTCAGCCAGACGACGTTGTTCCCGGTGTGGGGCCGAGGACGATTGGCAAAGATACAATACCAGCGGGAATGCCCCTGGTCGCGCTACGGCACGACACGAGGTCGAGCGCCCCCAGCCATCTCCACTCAGCACGTCGACAGCACGGCGACAACATCATCAAGACAACACACAGCATCCACGCCAACGGCTTGACCGCTCTTCTCACACGCGCCAGTCGCCTTGCATTTATGAGTACCCCCATCGCGCCGTATGGGGCAAGTTCCTAGAGTCTACCACCGTGATTTCGCCATTCCAGGTTCCACCCGCTCGCGAATGGCTTCTGGTAGCATTGGCCATGTGCCCGCCTCGACCTTTGCTGAGTATGTAGACGACCCTTTTCTCGACCACGTTCGCGATGGAGAGGGTGCATCGCAGACACATGCCCAAGACGAGACCACCTTGATCCATGGGGCGCCGCCTGCGAGGGCGCCGCAATGCACGCTGGCGCAACGGTCGCCGCCGCCCTCGCATTGCATCTCAGTGCGCCCCGCCCTGTCGCACCGCCTCTATTCCCATCAACTACACGTACGAGCAAAAGCTAAGCTACAACGCGATAGACTACTTTCCGGACCCATGATCGATATCTACGTAGGCGAGTCGAAGCGCCACTGGGCGCTGCACCGCAACCTGCTGTGCCACCATTCCGAGGCCCTGGAGAATGAGCTTCTAGGCGATGCAAACGGCAACGCGAGGAAAGACCGCCTCGATCTGCCCGAATACGATCCAGCCGGCTTCGAGCTGCTTGTCAAATGGCTCTACCAAGGTAGTCTTGATGATGTCTCCGACATGGCTGATGAAAACCAAAAATACGATTACGCCGTGACCTGTCACAAACTCTATCTTCTTTGTGAACGCTTCGACATGACCCAGCTAAAGAACGTTGCCATGGACCAGTACAGAAAAGGCCTAAATGAAGCCGAGTTGGTCCCCGACGCTGAAGAGATTGACGACATTTACCGCAAGAGTCCAAAGGGCTCGCCCTTCCGCCTGCTGATGACCCGCATCGCTGCACGCCAGATCATGGACCCTGCCAGTGAGCGTGACGTCGAGACGTATCGCGGGTGCTTCACAGACAACCCCGATTTTGCCATCGATCTAGTCAAGGAAATCAGATCCAGCACTGGCGGTGTGCTATTTAACGATCCAACAGAAAAAGGGAACGAATGCCTCTATCATGACCACGAAGCCGGACCCAACTGTTACACCAAGGACAAGTTAAAAGGGAAACAAGGTGTGTAGCTTTGCTTTGGTTGCAATCCATTTCCAGCTCCGCCGTACTCCACCCCCTTTTTTGGTTTCGCAACCCGCGTAGTAACTTCGATTAACCAGCAAAGAAGAGGGTCGGCCGCTCATCCGCCAAATCAATCCCCTACATCAGCTCCGACCAGCGCAGCCGCCCTCCCCTCCCTCATCTCCAGACAGAGCCTCCCCCAGCAGCGCCTCCTCTACCAACTCGCCCACGCGAGAGAAACCCTCTCCGCCGCTGCCTGACAAGTCCGGTGAGTTCGACAGTTGGTACATCGAAGGAAATGGCAGTGGCTACTCAGCCGGTCAAGGAAGCCCTCCGAGACAGGGAGAAGGAGATGGAAAGGCTGCGCAAGGTGTCTCCCCCGGAGAGAAGACGCCTAGGGCCTACCCAGATCAACGGAACGAAAATTCACGAGTCACACCCAGCCCTCGACGAGCACCACCGAAGCTCCGAAGGCACGTATCTCCCAGTGAAGGATAGCCAGGCTGCAAATGGATCTGATGGTGAGGGCGAAGGGGGCCCTGTGCAGCCATTACATGCATCCTCACGCCGCGGCATATGGGAGTGGGCCAAAGTAGGAACTGGTAGATTGGGTATGATTGGAAGTATACCTGAAGCTCAAGAAGACGGCTTCGATATTTCGTCCGCTATAGCTTCTGAGAAGAACGACTTGCAGCCGGAGGAGCAGACACCGCCTTCCAAGGTCACAGTATTTGGACTGTCTCACTCAAACATCGCTCCCTCACCCTCATTCTCGCAGACAAAACGATCCTCCGACGATCTCGTCGCTGCCTCATCGGCCACGACTACCCCTGCTACTCTCAACCGCCCCACTCAGTCATGGACGAGCGGCAAGCAAATCACACCCATGCCCATATCTGAGCACAGCCCTCCTCTCACGCCTGAGACTCCGACCCCGCCCCAGCGCCGACGAGACACGCCAGTCGATACCAGCGGTACACCACCATCCAAGGATGCACCAGCCGTTGAGAGCACCTCCGCTGCCAAACCAAAATCAAATGGTGCATCACCAAGAGCAACTAGCCCAACAACCCAGAACGCATCTGACTCGACGACCACCCCAGTGCGAAAGTTCAAGATTGTCCTTAATCCAAACATGATTTCACCCGGTCGGAGTAGCCCCAGCGTAGCGAAACAATGAATTTTCCGCTCCTTCGGTTACGGTTTTTAATGAAAACAAAAAAGATACCCACAGTATACATACATATGACGTAGCGCTTTATGTTATTATTAGATTTTCGAAATGATAGTTTTCTAGATTGACATGTATTCTACTTTTCTAAAGATGATATGGTTCGTGTGAAGTCGGCCTGCATTTGATTACGGCTTTAGCTATATCGTGATGACTTCTAAGGGCTTCTTGTCCAGGTTGATACATTGTTTGACTAGGTCCAAGATGGTCCCTCAATTTTATTCGTTCAGCACACACAATGTGAGATGGGAGCTGGGGAATTGTGAAACACGGGGGAATTGGGTTGAGTGGTCGATTAGATCAGCAGGATGGTCAAACTGTACTTTACTACTACTTCTACGAAGCTAGCTCTGATCAAACCAGGGACTCAACATGTAAGTGCTGCTGTTGAAACAATACGTCAGAAAACTCCTGCAGCGACCGCCAGACCACGCAACACACATCGGATGTGGAAGCAGTGACGGTTGGCTCCAGCACGTTGAGGTTATGGATTCAGCAAACAGTTTTCGGCGACGTCCTCGCCAGCCCACTGTTTTCCTAGCGGCGATCTCGGCCGGTCGTTGCCATTGCCATTGTCGTAGGACACATCCCTGAAGACCGCCATGATTTCTCCGAGCTTATAGATATGGGCAGTTGCCTCTCGGTGGCTGCGGTTACCGCCCCTGCTTTTCCACACCGTTTCTTGTTCTTCATGTATAAACCCAGGAATGCCGCCATGCCATTTTTTCGCCCTGAGTAGATGGTCCCAGTGTTGTCTTATACGGGTCGGCAGTAAGTCTTCGGGGTTGCAGACCAGGCGTAAAGTCACTGACGCGGAGAGAATAACGGGATGTAGGTGGATTTATAGAGAAGCTTGTAAGTGAAATCGCGCTGAATGTTGGATATGTTGCCTATAGAGAAAAAGAACAAGTAGATGTATGTGACGCGAGTACCAGCAAGCTTATCCTATGCTTAGAGGTGCTGAGTGAATGGTCCAGTTCGGAGTGAATATATATGCTGCAGTCGAAGAGATGGCTGTATTACGCACCAACAATGTCAGTGACATGTCTGACCTGAAGAGCATTGAGAGCAGAACTTACGTCACATGGCGATCTTACGGATTGCATATTTAAGAGAGAAGTAGGAGCGATCACGCCTCCCACCTAGTATGATAGCACCCAGATCTCTTGCTTCGTGGTTGGCGAGGAGAAAAGAGAACTGTAACGCTCTCTCTCAGCACTAGGCTAGCGACTGGGCGTGAACTTGGTTATTGTGGGCTCAGTAATGGCCGAGCAGGCTTGGTAGAGACGTCGTGTTACCATCCATCAATGACCGGTACTCTGGGTTGTGGTAGTATAGATTGTGGATAGTGGAGAGCTACTGCATGAGAGATATTGTTGCTGCTATCCTTGGTTTGGGTATATAGGTCTTCGTTGCGTCTTCAGAAGTCGTTATAAACTGACGTGCGTACAGTTTTAGCCCATCAGCTCTAGATTGTAAGGACATAGGCTGGGGATGCAGAGCGTGAGGATGAATCGTGATTATAGATAAAAGGGTGGGAAAATGGTTGAGAAGGTAAGAAGTTGAGGTTCATCCATTGGGTGCAGAATAGCGAAATAGTGTTATGATGTTATCTGGGGTAGCTGTTTGTCAAAACAAGGATGACAAGCGCGTGACGTGCCGTGCCAAATCTCAAGTAGATTCTGGAAGGTGATACTGTAGCAAGAAAAGATTAAAAAGTGAAAGTTTGGGGAAATTAAGGAGATACCTGCCTAGGTACTGGGTGACGTGATGGAACTAGGGCTAAGACGGCTAGACGCAGTGTACATAGAAGTCTAGTAGTTGCTAACCTGCTATAGAAATGCAGCATGCGAATGGAAGCTAGAGCTTAAAGAAAAGAATGCGATGGATTGATCCAGTTACCGCATCGGGCCAGCGAGGAAGCTCTACGATGCGACTAAACCTGGAAGAATGTGTTAGAGGGGCCTGGTTACAAACGCTCACGGTCAAACTCTTGTTCTTGTTTGACATACACTGGCGCGCATCACCACATCATGTGCTCGATTATGTGCCACTTTTGCTGACATCTGCGTGTCTCGGTGTACAGACACATGTCATCCCTAGTCCAAGATTCGCGCACCTAAGTCCATCTTCGGTTGCACTTCTCCAATTCAAAAGTGATCTCTGAAATGTCGACATCGTGACCATCTCAGAAAGCTGTGCATTCGGAAGATGACACAATTTGGGTATATGGCGTGTCGATACTCGGCCATGCCGGTATGTGGTCATACCGGAGCATGCGGTTAGGCTCCAGGAAATCCGGGTGAGAAAACAAGAGAAGAAAAGCGACAGTTGATGAGAGCAGATACGGACGGTAATCAACCCAAAAGCGACGACTTCCGCACGGAGTGAGCCATCTTTGGGCGCGCAGCACTCTCGCTCTCGTCTGACGTGCAGGAGCAGCGCGCCGATGGCTGTGTCGGGATTACAGAGATGACGCCTATCGGCGAATACCTTTAATGGAAACACATGCACAGTACGTGGATCTCTGAACCGGGGTTGTGGCGCAGAGGAACCTCATTGGTACTGGACGCCTTGAGAACGAGCACCGCCCATGATGATATCACGGCGAGGCCGAAAGATGCACTCGTAGAGATCAAATCCCGAATATACCTTTAAGTCAAATCTCGACCGTTTGCGATCGATACGACAAGATGCGTTTCACTTTCTTCGTCACTTTTCCGATCAAAACATCACAATTGCGATGACCACTCCAGCCGCTGCTCGACCAACCGGCCCTACAGATATCCCGGGGTCTATATGGGACTTACCGGCAATGCCACCGCCTGATAGTCGAGTGTCAAACTTTGAAAATCCAGAGACCCGCGATGCAGAGCTAATCATATTGAATGCTGTATTCTTGAGTGCTACGTTGCTGGCGGTGGCGCTACGTTTCGCTGCACGCTGCAACTCCAAAGAGACACTTGGCTGGGATGACTGTAAGTTGCTATGTTTGTATATTAACCTATCTCATCCAAGATAGTGTTCTGTGCCCTTGCGACAGTCACCTCGGCTGCCCACAGTGGACTTATGATCTCCAGTGAGTGTACGACCTACATCGTTGTGCTTGCATGGTTCTGATCAAAGCGCCAGATCTCGATATTGGCTATGGCAGGCATTTGTGGGACATTCGCGCGGCGACTCTGACTCATTCAAGAGTGTTGGTATGTTCCTCTTGCACGAGCATCCTTCGTTTTTAACCTACCGCAGCGATTCAGTCAGCTATCTACAGTGTACATCATTGGCATCTGCTTTGCGAAGCTGTCCATCTTGTTGATGTACCTTCGATTCTTCGAGGTTGTCGACTTCACACGTCGTCTTATTTACTTCGGCATTTTCTTGACTCTTTTTGCATCTGCGGCATTCATGGGTCATGGGATCGCACAGGCAGTAGTGTGCATCAATTTTTCGGCTGTGATAAACAAATTTTGTCAAGCAGCCAGCAAGGTCGTTGTTGCTCAAGCAGCTGTAAATGTCGTAATGGACTTTTACATCTTAATGATCCCACTTCAGCAGATCTACAAACTTAACATGGACGTGCAGCGGAAGCTTGGACTTGGTGCTGTATTCGGAACAGGACTTTTGTAAGTCGTTCCGCCCAAAGCGCGATCTTTAGAGACTAGACTGAATGTAAAAAGGGCTTGCATCGCCAGCGCTCTTCGCTTATGGTGGTCAGTCAGGAATCTACACGAGTCTGATATCCTACGGGCGGCTGCTCTGATCTCTGAAATGACTATTGTTGAGATGAACACCGCCATCATCGCGCCCTGTCTTTGTCTTCTTGTCTGCTACTACAAAGCGAAGCATCAGCGAAATCTCCGGCCTTCAAATATCATCGACAAGCAGCGGACAAAAACCGTCGTCGAAAGACTCTTCTTCTGGAGCACATCACAGGGACGCGCACTGCGAGACGCGGAACCTGATCCACTGTAGCTCGTCACAGCTTCTGAAAACGAACATCGACATCATAAATTATGTTTCTGTACAATCTATATTCGACTCTTTCATTGGTAGAGAGCTGGCTCAAATCGGGTGAGCACGAGTTTGGAGTGGTAGGCGAGATTTCTAAAAACCAAGGCGTTGATATCGTCTGCCGAATACATGTCAAGAGTCGCCATGCTGACGCAATGATATTCACTAAGAGAGCTTTGAAGTCTTCTAAGAAATTTCCGATGATTCGAAACATAAACATCTTATCGGGCTACAAGTTACGTTCAAGGATTGTCGGCAGTTTAGCGTAACACAATCAAGATGCCATCTGCAACCACCAAGAAAGAGCAATTGATTGATTATATCTCAGTCCCACTGATCTGGGAGTCAAAGGTGATACGACAGCTGACGGTTTTCTCTGCTTTAAGCGTCAAGCATTATGAGCATTTAATTCATTGATCTGGTTCCACAGTCTCTACTTCTTGAGTGGTCAACGACTTCCCCTCTATACAGGTAATTACTGTCCTTTTTCTACACGCCACATTAGTACAACGCATCTTTTGATATGGTTGTGAGCCGATAAGTTATTCTTGCTTAGAATTTCAGGCGTGCAAGAAAGGGGCTAGGAAACCGTGCCGCAATCTATTGGAGTTGCTGCCTTACCACACCCCTGCCTTGCCATGACATGTTGTCAAGAGGGTCAACCGATCCTTTCGCTCTTCGTTTTCCCCACCAAAACTCTGTACTAAACACAACAGAAGCTAACTTAGCCAACCCATAGCTATAAGAAGAACGATATCTGCTTCGATTCCCCTGCCAGTGATTTTATCATGAGCGACATCAAGATTGATGGCCCAGTCCTGATCTTCGGCGGCTGTGGCTTCCTTGGACATCACCTAGTCCGTGAATTTTCGCGCGCGACCCCAAAAGTCTTCGTCGTCGACATCAACACTGAGCGCAATCGGAACCCAGACGCCACCTATCTTAGCGCCAACATCGTCTTGCGTGATGAGGTTGCCAAGATCTTTCAGGAAGTAAAGCCACAAGTTGTGCTGCATACTATTTCGCCCAATCCTTTCGAAGTCGACCGCTCAGTGCTGGAGAAAGTGAACGTAGTCGGAACAGAAAACGTCATCGAGTGTGCCAAAGCCATTGGCACTGTTCGCGCATTCGTGTTCACGTCCAGTTCATCGGTTGTGCACGACCAGCGCGGCCCCATGATCGAAGCGACTGAAGACCTCCCTGTGCTGTTCTATCCCGACCAGCCAGAATACTACTCGCACACGAAAGCTCTCGGAGAAAAGATTGTGCTCGAGGCAAACCGTCAAAACGGGATGCTGACTGCATCCGTTCGACCCGCAGCACTGTACGGGGCGGGCGATGGCATCATGACAACGAACATCACGCAGCAAGCCCTCAGTGGTCGTGCAAACATTCAATTCGGCAACAAATCATACCTCTACGATACGTGCTACATAGAGAATTGTACAAATGCGCAGATGCTCGTCGTAAAAGCGCTCCTCAAAGCCAGTGCATCAGCGCCGCTACCAGCCGATGAAAAGATCGAGGGCGAAGCCTTCTTTGTCACGAATGACGAGCACATCCCCTTTTGGAACGTATCCAGACTGGTCGCCGAGCTCATCGGCACGCCCGTCAAAGACGAAGAAGTCAAGCGCATCCCGGTCTGGCTTATGACGGCGTTTGCTTGGATGGGCTCCTGGTTGTACTGGATCTTTTCGCTGGGGCGCAAGCAGCCGAAGCTCACACCTTGGGTAGTTCGCCTCTTGACGATGGAGCGTACGCTTTGTGTAGACAAGATTAAGAAGAGACTTGGGTACAAGCCTAAGTTTACGAATAGGGAGGGCTGGGAGGAGGCGTTGAAGTGGGCGTTACCGAAAGTGAATGGGGACAAGGAGGATAAGACTGCTTAGGGCTGGGATGGTGTGGCTCTTGCAATGAGCCCCTAGGAAAGTGAGTTCGCCATTTCCAGGATATCAAGGCCATCAAAATACTGATCGCGCTCGTTTCGACCACATGTTGGATAAACAGTATGAGTAGTGTGGTGTAGTAGTAGTACCACATGACTGGATGCTTATGAGCAAATTGAACGTCTTTGTATCAGACCATGATAGCCAGAGATTTAGTGCCACACAAGAGCAATCTCCCCAGTACTACCACAGTACCGGTTTTATACACACTCAGCGGGCCATGACGTCACCTACAAATACCTTATTGTAACTCCCCTAATTGCGATGCGCGCAATTTGGCTCCAGAATTCACAAACACATCCAACTCTCCCTTGGAAAGTTTCACATATCAGAGAGTAGTGAAACATCTTATCACCCAACGAGAATCCACTGCGCGCTACGAATGTTAACTGGACTATAGAGCGGGCTCGATGCCCAGAAGCAGCATATTGCCGATGCACGATGGATGCACGATGGATGCGTTCAGATGCATGTGTTCCTTCGTTCCACCACCCCAGTCGAGCGATGGCAAAATCTCAGGGTGCTTGACAACTGTCTTCCTCTTCGTTTCGTTCTTCGTGAATTTTTGCATTGAGAAATCATGGCGATACTATGGGGTGCCGTCGATGTCTATACCCTGGTCCTCGTTTACCTCCCCGTGTCACTCGCTGTGTACAGCCTCATCTGGACGATTTACACAGTAACCTGGCATCCTCTATCTAGCATCCCCGGACCCCTTTGGGCAAAAATCTCTCGTACATGGCTGATGTACCATCATGGCATAGGTGATGTTGACATAGCCACTCGAAAGCTACATGCGCGCTATGGTCCCATTGTGCGCATCGCACCAGATGAAGTCACAGTGGCGGACCCAAGTGCGCTGCCGCTCATCTTTCCTGTTCAGAAGCCATTGCAGAAAACAGATTGGTATACCCCATGGCGCCCAAAGGGCCTGGGTTCTCAGCCAGACCTGTTCACACAAACGGATGAGAAGGCACATACGGCATACCGAAGAATCGTCGGAGGCGTGTACTCAATGTCTAGCACCTTGAGAAGTGAAGTGGGGCTAGATGAGATGCTGGAGCTTTTTATGGAACGGTTAGCCGGGTTTGCAGATCGTGGCGAGGCATTTGATTTTGGGCTTTGGCTGGAGATGTGGGTTTTAGTTCTTGCAGGTTCGAAAGTTTTTTTCTCCGTCTTGCTAACTTGTGGGCGTGTAGGTACGCCTTTGACAATATCGGTGTTGCGTTCTTTGGTCAAGCGTTTGGATTCCTGCGCGATAGCATCGACTATAACGGCTACATCCATGCTGTTCATCTTGCGATGCCCTTTCTCACGCTCTTGACAGTGACCCCGTACTATGTGCGGCCGTTTCTACTTCTCATCGCCGTATGTATTCCCAAGCTACTCAAGGCTGTGCTAGCGATAGAGGATATCAAGAAGTCAGCGATCAAAGAGACCCAAAAGGCGACTGAGCGGTCAACAGAGGTGACGGGGAGACGGCCAGATGTTCTCTCTCAGCTTCTTGCCATTGTACAAGTAAAGGGCGAGAAGGTCAATTACTCGCACAGGGAGATCACGTCGGACATGTGGGTGGGAATGTAGGTACTGAGGCACAGAACGCCAGCACATTACACTGACGAAGCATAGCATGGCGGGCGCGGATAGTACATCGATAACCATGCGGTCTGTAATGTACTTTCTGATGAAGAACCCTGAGAAGCTGGAGAAAGTGCGAGCAGAGGTGGATGCAGCTTTCGAAGACGGTACACTTTCGTCGCCCGTGCCATATAGCCAGGTGTCCACACTGCCGTATCTGACGGCGGTGATTAAGGAAGCCGGGCGGCTATTTCCTGCCTTCTCAGTATCCATGCCTCGGTATGCACCGAACCAAGGCCTCACGCTTTGCGGCAAATATATCCCAGGGGGCTATACCGTCGGCATGAATCCGGCTATTGTCCAGCTTGACAGTGGTGTTTTCGGGGCGAACCCGCTCGAGTTTGAGCCTGAGAGGTGGCTTGAGAGCGAAGAGCGTACACGAGCGATGGACAAGACCATCCTCGCATTTGGTGCTGGGACGCGGACGTGCGTCGGCAAGCCTGTAGGTGGCTCCAGACGTGACTACTAGGCGCTTACTGACAGTGCACAGCTCGCGTTGACTCAGATTTACAAAGTCACGGCAGAGATCTTGCGCCAGTTTACCTTTGAGATGGCGCACGACCGGCCGTGGAAGGTCCAGAACTGCTCTTTCAACGTTCAGACGGATGTGGTGTGCAGGTTCAAAAGAAGAAAGCCGACTGTCACGTGAAGGTTGGTATCGGCACTGCGTACTCTGCGACTGAACCGATGCAAGACATGTCGAGCAAGGAAGCCAAAGGATCGATTTCCGGACTCGGGTGTGTATGTGGATGGCGTGCAGGGCGATGCCTTTCCTATAAAGCACGGATGCATGGTGCGGTGGGGACGATGTGGTTACCAGGAAGACCCTCGCAGGACAGGCGCCACGGGGCAGATCATCCAGGACGAGAATCAACAGATTTGAGAGATAATTGCCCCAACGGGCAGGTTGAGACGTTGAGCGGTACGGCTTGGCCAGACCATGGTTTGCTGGAGTGAATGAAGCATGCCGGTCGGGTGGGTGCATTCCCCTGCGCTACTGTGAGGCGTGTTTGTCGCTATGCCAGCCTGTCCATGGACGAGGCGGAGAAGCAGCGTGCATGCTAGTATGGTGTGCCATGGCGGACGTAGGGGTTACTGACGCCCAGAGGAGATGCAGATGCAAATGGAGATTGACACAGGGGTGCCTCGATGACGACAGTCAACGAGGGGCCAGCTGCCTCAATTCGGACGGCACACGGGCCTAACCCGCTAACCCTGCCCTGCCCTGCCCTGCCCAACAGGCTGTCACGATTCTCCATGTGAAGCTACCGTCGTGCAGAGTAGTTGCATCTTTGCACTACTTTTTCTTGTCGCTTTCGGTCCCTCTCTTCATGTCGCGTCCCGTGGCCTGCTCGTGTCCGCCATCTTGAACCAGCGCACCTCCGCGGCCAAGTCAGGATAGGAGACGTCCAATGCCCCCCCAGGAGCGGCACTCATGGCACAAGCCCAATGTCGCCAACCTGCCCCCAGACTCGTATACGGCACAGAGACTGGTATGCCGTGTGTCCAATACTATGCAGACTACAGACTGACTAGCATGGCAGCAACATGCCACGCCTGACCATCTTCACCTCACGTCGAGGCGTTACTTCATTGGCCCCATCCCGGTACGCATCTTCCCCACCACCATCCTCCTCGGCCCTAACCTGTGGAGACTGACTCTGTACAGACAGCATGGTTGACCAAGCATCGGCGCGACTGGTACAAGCATCATCTCCATATCAATTACTCGACGCGCGCCGGAACCTTTTCCTCTGACCCACGCGAAGCCCGCCAACGACGGCTGAGCGGACTCGAAGGCCCCAGTTCTTCCGCCCTGTTCCAACACAGTTTCCCGCAGCCGGAAGATCTCGATGCCGAAGAAGGAGAAGAGAACGGGGGAAAGGCAAAAGGCGGACAGCAATCGGAGGCGAGCGGCGCAAATGCAGAAGCAGCTGCGACTTCGGTCACACCTCCCGCCTTGCAGATACCTCGCAGCTCGGAACAGAGGGAGGATGTAGTGACAGAAGCAGAAGAGGAATATTTTGTCGATGCGCCTTCTGAGCCTGAGGATGACCATGACGACGACGAAGACATCCCACCGCTAGCGACACGGCGGTCAAGCGAGAAGACGTTTGTCACCGCGTCCTCTGTGCCAGTAACCGATCCCAACGACGACCGCCCTACAGAAGACCAAGAGCCGCGGCACGAGGAACAGCACCAACTACACGACGAAGGGGAGCAGGAGCAGCAGCATGAGGAGCAGCACCCGGCGCAGGCAAGTGGATTACAAGTTCCCTCAAACGGAACCGAGGCAGGATCCAAGTCGCTGGGCAAACGCCCGCTCTCTAATACAGAGAGTCTTGGGCATCCAGCGTCTACCACGGGAGCTGCTTCTGTAGATGCAAATTCAACATCGTCTCTGCTACGTAACACTGACGTGAACAAGGCATCTGCGGTCGCGGACGTCGATCCAAACCCACCTGCAAAGGGCATACTGGCCAAGGTTAGGAGAAAATCTGGAATGCCTTCTTCTTCCTCTGAGCAAGCCAAGGACACTACACCAGCAGAGCTAACACGGAAGAAATCGTCCATCCGTAATCTGGTTAAATTCGATATCCCCGAAGATTCGAGGCGCGCTGCCGTCCAGCTCAAAGCCAAAAAGGCACAGATGACTATCCAGCGAGCAGGCACCAGGGTTCGGCGGCGAAATATCAAAGAAGGCCTCGTCGTCAAGATGGAGCGCATGCTCGTTCGTGTTGATGCTGCAGCAGAGGTCCCAGAGGATTTTGATGAAAACGCCAATCAAAGAGTCGTGTCTCGCATCAAAAGCAAGTGGCGCGAGTACATGGTTGTCTGCCGCCATAGTCACGTTGATGGCGCTGACTTTGTCCTGCAATTCTACCAGACTCGAGTCATTCCAGAAATCGAGAGCGCAGGTGCGAGTAAAAAGGCTGCCTATCAAGTACCCCTCAGCCGTAAGACCAGCAAGGCCAATCTGTACTCTCCGCTCGACAAGACCATGGTCGTCTCGTCCCCCAGCGCACGCGAAACACTGATCTTCATCATGCAAGCCAGGACTGCCTCCAATGCCGTCGAGTGGTACACCTTTGTCCGGAACATACTAGGCTGGCAGCGTGCTTCGGAACTTCAAATCAATATACCTGATATGAGTTTGAGCGTGAGCATAGTGAATCCATTTGCGCAGCTGGAAGCCTCACAAAGCAAAGTGCAGTGCGCGGATAATACCGAGCAGGCTCTGCTGAAAACAATGCAGGAAGAGGAGGCGGTTGCAGAGAACTTGATCAGACGCTGCTTAGATCAGCTGGAAGACGTACCAGAATGGTCCGATGTCTTGGCATCGTGGATGAAAGACCAGCGTGTCGGTCTTGCCTGGAAGCGTTACGACCGGCTTGAATGGATACATGGCGCCAATGAGCGGAAGATGTACGGCACCATTGCCATGCTCAAGTCACATGAGCTGGAACTACGACCCAAGATACACTATCCCACAATAGCGGTTACGCGGAAGAAGCACAAGACACTGACCGAGCCGGTCCCAGTAGAAGGCTTCCTCATTCGACTAACTGGACAGCGGGGTCGATCTAAGCGCCTAGGGCTCATGTATCACAAACAACTCTACTTTGCCAGCCATGACCAATACCTGGTCTTTTCGCGTCCGACTAAAGTGACTCCGCCGCCCCCGCCACGACTACCTGCTTCAGAAAACGCAGCTGTGCCAACAGCAGACGCAGTGCGAGACGCAGTACCAGACAGCTGGGCAGTCAATCCATACGGGCTAGATCATGGCCAAATTGAATGGCTCGTTGAGGGCCACTCTGGCACCACCGAGACCAGACGATTACATGATGAGGATGCACTTGATGAGGCAGTACGCAAAGAACAAAACCTCCTCAATTGCGATGGATACATCAATCTGGTTGATGTTGTCAAAGTCCGCAAAGCCCGGTTGGGCGCTAGTGCAGCTGACGAGGACCTCGAAGAAGGCTCAGACGTGGACTTCGATGAGGATGTTGATGATTCTATGAACAATGATGGTGTGACGAATGATCTTGACCTCGAGCGTACTTTGGAGCTGGTCATGAAGAATGGCCTCATTATTCGTCTCCAGGTATGTATCTACGTGCAATGCTTGCTCTTGTCCCGCTCTAACATAACCATTAGGCTGCAAACAAAGCTCGTCGAAAAGAATGGGTACAACATCTCCGCGCCCTTGTCAAGTACTGGAAGCACCGTACTGCGTCCGACATTGCACTGTATAAATCAACGCGCAGCCGCAACCTCAGCGCCCTCAAGATTGATGAAGAGACCGAAGCCCATGTCGGCCAATTCGCTCGAAAATGGGAGGTAACACAGTCCTTCGCCTCACCCGAACTCTACAACATGTGCGGCATCGCTTGCTGCCGCTCTATCCACATGAGCGGAATGCTCTACCGCAAACCTCGTATCCACGCCCCCTTTACCCGCTGCAGCGTCCTCCTCACTGCCGGCACGCTGCTCATCTTCCGCGATGTCCTGCGCAGCCGCAACGGCAAACAGCTCGCACACATCCACCACGAACGCATGGCCAATCTCGACCTAAAAGACTGCTACATCTACTCCGGTCTCCTCACCGAGTCCGATCTCCTCTACCAAAACCAGACTTTTGACGCAAACAAACCAGGCCACCACGCCCTTCCCCGCATCTACCTCGAAGACGGCTGGACCTCGACTGACGAAGACGTGATGACCACCTTCGTCATCTGGCACGGCAAAGCAAAAAGCTGGTTCCGCGCTGAAGAAGGGGCCGGGGCCGGCGAACAGAGTCGTAAAGAAGGCAAAAGAACGAAACTCAAGCGCGTTGCTAAGCTGGGAAGTAAAGGCCGCAGTGTTGTGTTTCGCGCGAGATCTCGTGCTGAAAGAGATCATTGGGTTCTGGCTATTCAGAATGAGATTGAGCGTGTGCAGGGGTCGGCAGCGGATTTTAGGCTCGAAGAGAGTCAGACAGTTGCCTGATTGGGAGTGGCTGTGGTGAAGACTTTGTTTTTTCTGCTTTTGCATGGGGAGTTGTTACAAGGTATCTTCTAGGGAAAAGGCTTCTTTTTTGTTGTATTATACACTCAGTGATAGCATGGTTTTGCATGGCGCAACGACGTGGATGGAGAAAGACACAAAACGGTTTTTTTCGTAAGCGTCCATTTAGCGAGTACAGGAATAGCCTCTGCATAATGTAATTTACCCTTTGTCTTACCATGTTCCCAGAAACAGATGAAGAGCAGCAAGACATGGAGAATATGTTGATTCGATTGCATTTCGCGTGACGAGCGTAACATGGACGTTGTAAAAATAACAATTTGATCACCCTTGCTACCAACACATCCATCCGTCCCAGACTGCCTGAACAAAAGGGAGGGCAAAAAACAGGTGTATTCGACGTAAGCAAACAAAGGGTTGCAAAATAGGGGCATGGGGGGAAGGGGTAGGCCAAACGGAGAGAAAGAACCCTTTCCCCTCCTCCTCCTTCATCCCATTCCATCGTGTTGCCGACCCGGTCTTCTCTCTCCAGCCGTACCGAGAGCAGACGGACAAAAGAGACAAGCACGGATTGGACGGATGGAAGAGAGAAGAGTAAGAGAGACAAGAGGCCCCCTCGATCAATCCGAATGCCAGTCGCTCGCATTACTCTCGCCAAACTCACTCCTATAGAAGCGCCTAGATGGTGCGGAAAAGCGCAAAAAAGTCAACACAACAAGTACACACTGACAAAAAAAGGGGGTTTGTACAAGAGTATTAAGAGAGAGAGTGTGAGAAAACAGATTACAGGATAAACAAGGAGGGATGATGCTGTTTGATGGGACAAAACAAGAAACACTTACTCATCCCTTGCACCGTTGTCAGAGCTCTCGCCAACGCCCTGCATGCCCAATTTACTCGCGTCTAGTTTGGATAGACCGCTCTCACCGAGGGTATCGTCGCCCCACTTATTGATGCCGCCGCCAGCACCATTCTCAATCATTGTCTTGAGCATATCCTTGAGTTCACCGACTTCCTTGCGGAGCTGACGGACTTCCAACACAGCAGTGTCGAACTCGACGTTTGGCTTCGAAGCCTGGACCTTCTTGTCCCAGCCGTCGGCTTCGAAGTCGCAGTTTTCCAGGACCTGCTCCCACTCCATGACGGTGTCTTCGTCGTCCTCTCCACGGCGTCGGTTTTCTTTGACGACCCAGGCCTCTTGTTGCTCGAGCATAGCAGTGACGACGAGAAGTGGAGAGTAGATGACCGCCATAACCATATCGTTAAGACGATCGTAGCGCTTCTGGTCCATCCACCATTCAAAGGGCAGGATAAGGAAGAACATTTCAATGAGGTTGAAGGGCGCGATAAAGACGTTCTCATCGGGCGCGCGTACAAATTGCATCGTCTTCTGGGAAAAGAGAGCCATGTATTCGTCAATAGCATTGGATGTAATGTCCTCATAGGCCGAGTTGTAGAGAGCGATGAGGACGTTGAGGAGGATGACCATTACAACAAAGGTAAAGACGTAGTAGAGAATGATACCAAAGGGTGGCTGTACGCAGATATACGTTAGTGTTTATGATATCAAGCTTTTCTGTGCAAAACTTACCGAAAAGTTGTCGAAGCCTTCGAATTCGGGAGACTGCATAATGGCATTCAGCATGGCTTGCATGACAAAAACAGTGTCGTTCATCAGCTGATCTTCTACCACGTCGAGAGCGATAAAGGCCTGAAAGAAACCTATAATGACAATGAACAGCAAAGCAAAGAAGATGAGCGATTCGCGCATCATGACTTTGAGCACAACAAGCATGGCGCCGAAGAAGCGGAACGTGTCAAAGTAGAGCAGCAAGCGCATCCAAAACATGGGAGCTGTAAAGGCTAAAAAGTCGTAGCCCAACTTGTTCAGGTAGTTACGCCTTAAGTCATGATCATTGCTCCTGGGGTGTCCAAGCGCAACCATACGCAGAACGAAAGAGACTGTGAGCAGCGCGTACAGCGTGCTGTTGAACATGTTCCAGAAGGATATGTAGTACCGGCCCACTTTCCAGAACTTGTTCACCTCATCGCATATAAAGCCCAAGGTAAAGAGGTACAGCAGGCCTTCGACAACATCCAGGTCCCCATCATAATTGATGGTATTGATGGCGCCGGTGTAGAGACCCAGGTAGACAAGGGTCATAATGATCTGTACCCAGTTCTGGTACTTGGGGACTCGCATACGGTCGGGATCCAGATGAGCCCAGTAACTGGTGTTGGTCTTGTTCTCATATGTGACGAAGCGGCTCGGGTCCTCATCGTCCTGGACCACCCAGCCCCTCCACAAGTAATTGATACATTTTTGGTAGCCTGACGATCCAATAACGGTCACGGCATGCAGATCGACAGCCTTTTCAACGGCATTGGTAGGCGCAGTAGGCTCACCGTCGATAAGAGTCGAGTAGCGCTTAAGAAGAACCTCTTCAAACAGGTAGTTGATGTCCTCCTCGGCCTCAATCAAGCGCTTCGCCATCATCTCGGCCGCCACGGCGCGGACATGGTGAAGGTCGGCGTCCCACAGCTCAGCCTTGGCCTGTGTAGTGAACCACTTCTTGACTTGCAGCAAGCAGTAGACGACACAGGCATTGTGCTCGGGAGCGCCCGCCTGCTTCGCCGTCTCGAGCACGGCATCGGTTAAGATGTGGCTATGGGCGCGAGTGACCTGGTCCTCTTCCAGCTCACAGGGTATGACTTGTTCGATCTGGTGCTTCAGTCGCAGGGCCACTATGGTGACATCTTTGGGGTCAATGGGTGGGGGCGGCATGTGGTGTTCGCGGCGCGTGGTCGGTAGTACTGGCACATGTCAGCTGTCGAT
This sequence comes from Curvularia hawaiiensis, assembly GCA_026262405.1. Classification (NCBI taxonomy): domain Eukaryota; kingdom Fungi; phylum Ascomycota; class Dothideomycetes; order Pleosporales; family Pleosporaceae; genus Curvularia; species Curvularia hawaiiensis. The sequence goes on along the minus strand of JAODYC010000110.1, from coordinate 44,384 downwards.
ATCTCCACCCAGGGCCGGAGTCTGAAGCTCTCGTACGTGCGCTCGTCTCATCGTGTCCCCTGTGTCTTCCATCGTGGCCGTCGACCGAGGTGAACAGCTCGCCCCACCGGACCATGGTTGGGGTATGGCAGTTGAATTCAGGCTTCGTCGAGCGCCCGAGGTTGCAGAGGAAAACTGGTCCCAGGGTTCCAGGAGAGGAAACAAAGAAAGAGGCGGTAACAGGACGACAGCAAAGCAAGCAGGAATGCTTGGTCTCGACCAGGATTGCGCCAACTAGCGTTTGGCTGCGCGGACACCAAAAGCTGGACTCAGACTTGCCAACGCTCGCAAACCCACAATTGGCAGCGTCATTGCGCATCTCCCGCCCAGCATGCGCCCACAAGCGGCCCAAGCTCCCCTAAACTCCGCTCAAGCGCCGCAGCCGAATTCAACACCACGCCGCCATCGTCAGTTGCAACGTATATGTATGCTGGTAGTCAACAGCTGCTTTTGATTGCTTTCTTCTTCTCCCGTCTGCTCAGCTCTTCTCCAACGTTGGAAAAGCACGCACTAGCCGGAAGGATGCTATACATACATTTCAAGTCGTCCTGCACATGCTGAGATTCTCCAAGTGTCCTCGTCGACGCCTTCAACGCCGCATGTCCCTTTTTGACAGCCATTGCTCCCCATCGTGATATCGTTGCTCGTGCCGAAGTCGTCCTTCGGAGCCGTTTAATCCGCCTCGGCCACGCCGCCCTCGTCACTCGTGCTCTCGTCCTCGTCACCGCTGACCTCCTGGTTCTCACGCTCGCGCTTCTCCATGAGCGCAGCCAGCTCGGCATCATCGTTCTCCGTGACAGCCTTGGGCGCCATCTTAACCTGGCAGTCACCGCCTGCCTTTGAAATGTTCTCCTTGATGTCGATGATGGCTTGCTCGAGGCATGCAATGCCTGCGTTCTTGTCGAGACATTGCGAGGTAAGGACTGTGGATAAGTTAGTAAACGCTGTGGTGCTTGCATTCAATTTACACGACATACCATAGAGAGGAGGCGACACGAGCTTGACCTTGACCTGGTTCTCGGGAGTGTTCTTTGCCTCCGCACATCGCAGAGCCTCCTTGACGGCATCAATACCCTCGTATCCAAAGCAGGTGACTGCACACATCAGCAACATACTCATAAATCACCATCTTGTCCACATACCCTCGATATCCGATCGGACCTTGGTGGGCTGTGGTGTCAGCCTCTTGCCAATGTAGCTTTGGAGCTCCTCCTTGACAACCTCGTTCGGAAAAGTGACGTCGTTCCAGACTTCAGGGTTGGTGATACTGAGCTTGAAAGCATCGATCGAGTGCCCATACTTCTTGTTCAGCGGCCAGCCAATCGTCTGGTAGATCTCCTCGATAGGCGTCTGCGTCTTCTCGGCAACGTGGCGCATAATGCTGTGCACCATCTTGGACTTGTTGTACCGCTCCTCGCACTTGACAATGTCTTCGGGCGACACTCGACGCTTCGACAAATCAATGTATCCCTTGTCCTTGTCTACACGCAGCACGACAACAACCTCGTTGCGACCGACTCGGATCAGCTTCTGGATCGATCGAATACGTCTTCGCGACAGTTCAGAGAGGAGAATCATGCCGTCAATGTTGTCTGCACCCGTGTTAGTCCCAGAACTGCGGACTGCAACCCGTTGTGCTTTCCCGGAACCCACCATATTCTAGCAGCTTTACGTATGCACCCATTTCCGCGATCTGCTTGACATTGACCATGACAAAGCTCTCCACCTCCGGGTACTTCTCCTCGTAAAACCGACAATTTGTGAGAGACATATTGAAGACGTATTTCTGCTTCTATCCGGGTAGTGCTGTAACGGGATCGGTCGGCCAGTCGCCTCTTTGATATTCTTCGACGCTGTCTGCGTGGGACGTTTTTTGTCGTTGGAGCAGTCCTTTTGTGCGGCTAAGATTCGGTGCGGCGACAAATTTCCGACGGCTTCGTGTTCGATGTCCAAAACGCCGCGATATCGTAGGTAAAGCGGAGACTGCAGTGTGAGACGTCCAAAGGCGTTTAGTTGGCGAAGTGACTCAAAGATTTGTCCAACCCACTGTGTGAGACCTTCGCCCCCGCCGCCACCGTGGGGCAAGGCGTGCTAGACTGCTTCTGGAATAGCGCAGCATGCGAGAATTGGTTGTCGAGGATCTTGGAAAATGATACTGAGATGTTAGAGAAAGAATAATGGACAGAGTCATGTGCAAGTAACCAAATATTATTACTTGAACAATTGAAGCAGTAAGACTGAACGGAATTATTGTATTTGTTGCTGAGTTGCACGTTACTACTGGTCATCGACTGCACTACAAAACCCCTATCACTTATACATCAAACGAAGAGAACCACTCATCTCTCATGAAAGACCTTGCACCCTACAAATACCCTCACCCCGCATCGCTACGATCGGAAAATTGGCTGCGAGTTAGTAGCGTTGCTGTTTAGAATCCCAGTGCCATCAAGAAGCCTCCAGCAAGGACGACAGCACCTACGTTGGTAGCGTCCGCAGCGGCAGTAAATAGCGGCATGGAGTTGTTAGGAGCAGCGTAGGTAGCGCTGATCATGGCGCTGCCACTAGTTCCCGTTACGACTGCGGTGGTAATATTGGCGGTGCCAGCGGTAGTACTCGTGTTGCCGTGATGCGAGGAAGAAAAGGTGAGGGTGGGAGCCGACACCAAGGAGGTCTCAATTGCGTCGGTCATGGTGGTGATAGTGTGGTTCATTTTGGATGAAGTGCGAGTGACCGTCCTGGTCGAGCTCGTGGTGACAGTCTTGGTGGCGTTCAGGATCATCGAGGACACGGCCTGCGGTGAGTGTGGGTTGAATGTCTGGGGCTTTTTGCACAAGGGAGATCGGGGTACTTACGGTAGATCCACCATAGTGTCCAGGAACAGTAACAGCACTGCTGGGAACGGCCATAGACTCGGTCACAGTGGCGACCTCGCATGCCTTGTTTGACGAGGTGGACGCCAAAGCAGAGACCAAGGTGACGGAGGTCACGTGCTGGATCGACGTGACCGCCGGCTTCAGCTCCGATGAAAAGGCGGTGCTGGAGACAGCGACGTTGATCAGTGCCATGGCGACAATAAGCAGGTACTTGAGGGAAGGCATTGTCGGTATTTTTGTGGTACTAGTAGGTGTTGATGAGAAGTGTAGCTTGGTTTTACGTTGAGCAGTGCTGGGGGGTCAAGATACGACTTAACGAGAGTGGAATTTGGATGTAGAAGAGAGGGGATGAGGTAGCTTTGAGGTATTTATGGATAGAGGCAGGCGTTTGCTCGTGGGTAAGGGGACCGTGCGGCGGCAAAGTGAATGTGAGATGTTAGACTGCAAAGACTCGTACTGAGGCGGTGCCAGTGATACCATCGAATCAAATGGGCTTTTGGGCCTTGGTTTTGGCGTTTTTTTGTTCATTTTTCTGGTTAATCACGTCTGGTTGATTTGCTTGCCAATGCTGTTTTCGGTCGCATGAATGCGTGTTCAGATGTCACTATAGGAATTACGCCATCATAACAATCAGACTATTCAACTAATTTGATGAAACTTTTAAAAACCAATGCTCAAGACTAAATGCAATCAAGTCAATTGATTCGCCGGATGGCAGCGTCTTTTTTTCGTTTCGATCCGCCTATGTGATCGAACGTCGCCTTTTGGACTGATTAGCCTCATCACCGGCCTACATTATCTCCATGTTATCGTCAATCTCTCCCTCATCTTCGTCTTCCAATGGCTCCCCCCTCTCCATGCGCCGAATCTCTGCTTTCGTAATTCCCAGCTTGATCGCCTCACCCACGACACCGTGCAGTGCCAGAAACGGGAACGTAAGAACATGGCGGATGGGAAGCTGGAACTGGAGCGTCACCCTCTCTGAGCTTAGATTGACATTGATCCGGTTCTTTTTCTCTCTTGCATCTTTGTCCCTAGTCAAATGGCTAGTAGTTGATTTAATAGGTGCATGGCGAGCGACAGGGCGTTCCTCAAATGTTCCTTTCTCCTTCCATTCCGCTAACGCGTTGACGTCAAGATTCTGGGGACCGAAAGGCCTCAAGGGGATCCTCAGTGCACGAGTGAGTGCCTGTACATGTAGGACATTAAGTTGGAGTGGCGGCGTGAAAGCATTGCGCCAGCTGAGGTACCAACTCAAACACTCGGTCATGCAGCGGGCGTCGAGACCAGATGGCAAATGACGCAAACCTCGTGTTAAATCGTCGAGCGTGGGGACCGAAAAGCCGCCGCTCATGGTCACGATGTATTTTCCAGGTGAGAGATGAAGGGTGTGCAGATTGCGGTCATGCTTCAAGTTGAAAATGTCTGACTTGAAGTCAGGTATGATTTTTTTAAAAGAGTCGCGTTGGAAAGTGTTCATGTTTGCTGCCGATATGTAGCGGGAAGGGGCGCCGCGGAAGAAAGCCTTTTGTATATGTATCAGTTACCTGAAGCATGAAAAGATGCTTTGCTCACCTCAATGTCCAGTATATCGCCACCCCTGTATTCGTTTTTAGCCAAACGTAGCGAAACATCTCGCCACCGGGCGTGATGAGGGTAGTAGGCTAGGATTTCTTTGGCGGAGAGGGGTATACCAGGAGGGAATATTGCATCGATTGGTACCGCGTCGTTGTACCATGTGAACTCTGGTCCAAGCCCCTTGGCTAAGACATTGGGGGGCCGAAGAGGTAAGAGGACATTGCACATATTGAAATCTTGTGTCTCATCGACCCAGGGGCGGCTAAACAGAAGAGATGTTTTCGTGGGCGATGTAGAGCCTAAGATGCGTGGGCGCTGTTCGGATTTGCCTGGCCTTGCTGTTATGAGACGATCTGGTGTTTCTTCCAGGATGAGTCTACCCGAGAGGCGCAGTCTGACAACCAGGCTATATGGATAGTAGCTCGACCTTTCATTTTGTGCAGAGTGTTCCAGGGGCTTGTATCTTGACATTGACAACCATACGTTTCTTTTAGCAGTCTTTGCCTTCCGTTTTAATGCTTCCACCCTTACCGTCTTATGCAAAGTCTCAAAAGAAAGCCGTTGCCTCGCGCGGTCCGGCGCAACAGCAAATGATGGCATCTCGCCGAGCCCTCTACTCTCGTGGCTGTAATGCTCACCTGCACTTGCGCTCTCCAGCTCACCGCGCACTGGGTCGTCGTAGTCCATCTTGTACCAAACTGACTGATCTCTCGCGGATACGGAGTCTTGTAGCGCAGTAATTCCAATCGCGGGTTGATTTCCTTGTTGAGTTGCGCGGAGGTTGAACTTGCAAAAAAGGTTCCGCCTCTATTCAACGACTGTTGCAACAATGCTGCGAGTCGGTTGAGCATAGGTTGAATACTCTGGCGATTGCAACAAGGAATCATGGCGCTAAATACACATGAAGGATAACAAACGCCCAGAGCAAACTGTCGTGGTATATGGTACCCTTTCATTTGTGGGTCCACTTTCATTGTCCCAGCTTTTGCGTGGAAAAGTGAGGGTAAACAGCGCCTGCCGCACAATCTCAAAATCACATGTCTTGGTGACCGTAGGAGTAAAGGCGATGTACCTCACCATACCTACAGCAGCAGCATGCAAGGCATTGTTATTCTAGAGTATTTGGAAATTCTCATAAGGCCCATATTCAAGAGTTCAAGAGCTGGACGAGCGTGATCATGAGTATCTTATGACTGCTAATCGCAAAACTGCGGTTTCGTTATTAGCAGGTTCATTGTTAGCTCTTTAATAGAAATGTTTGGACGCTGGGAAATACTGAAGAGAGTGGGAAAGGACGCGTATTCACTCTCTAGACGTGGAATGACATGCTCATGGGTCAATTGGAGAGAAGTGGCACGAATGGCTGTGGCCAGCACTTGACGGCATGCACGCTGCCTCAGCTTCTCGAATCAATCCACATAGGTGCACATTCCTTGCTCGCAGTATCGTTTCCAGAATCGGCGGGTTGTATTTACACATTTTGAACTCCAAGACTACGAGCGCCGCTGGACTTTAACAGTCCCAAGACACCTCATAGTTTTGCCTTGACTCCAAAGCTCTTCTCTACAGCTTCCACTCCCTTCTTGGCAACGTCTTCGTCTTGGCTCGGCGTTCCGGTGCTACACCCTACTGCTCCGACAACGACTCCATCTTTCTTGATTGGAACACCGCCCGCAATCGTCATGAAGCGGCCTCCGTTGCTGTGGTTGATACCATAGGCCGGGCCGCCGGGCCAAACAGCGTCTTTGTAGATGGATGTTGGACTGCGATGACCAGCCGCAGTGTAGGCTTTATCGATGGCAATGTTGATTGATGTAAACTTAGCGCCTTCCATGCGTGCGAATGCGAGTAAATGGCAAGCGTTGTCCATGACAGCTATGTTCATGGGTACGTTGATTTCCTTGGCGCGTGCCTCAGCAGCTTCGAGCGCGACGCGCGCGCCGTCGAGGGTCAGTGTCGGAACTTGTTTTGTGCTCATGTTGTCGATGGTGGGAATGAGGGCTCACGCGCGCGTTGACGAAGGCAAGCAGTTGTCCTGTACGAGTAGGGATAGATGTTGGAGGTCGATTGCCTGAGCCTCGGATATTGACGGATTTCAATATCCATGACGGAGATCCTGTGTGATTGGCCGATTACCCATTCAACGCGTTCAGTCCGGCTGATTACTTTATGTTCGACAGACGCATCTGTGCCGGATAGAATATATTTACTGTATGTTCCGAGAGGCAACGAACGAGCGCTCAGGTTCTTGTGTCTTTCATTGCATCAGTTTGCATGGGCTGTATGGTCACGTGCTCAGCCCGGCTATGCAAATGTCAACATATCAATCCTACTCACTCATCGTTGTTGAGTATGCGGTGCTATAAGAAAAGAGAGTAAGCATTATGGATGTCGATTTGTTTCTAACCGCCAAATTGGCCATGACCTATAGGTTGGAATTGAGAGATGGTCATCAAACCTGCCCTCTTCTGCATCCTTTTTTCTGTACAACCATCTTGTAGTTGACCAAATCGTAGTCGTATGGCAATCCTATCGATTATTGTTATAGAGAGCTTCTCAATTTTGTAGAGTATCAACGACATTTTGTGAGCAGTAGTATTTGGGTGGAAAACGTCTGTGGATACAAGTACTCCGTAATCCAGAACTACGTTACAAGCGACAACCTGGGTCCCATCTGGAATGTTTTTTTTTCGTCAGCTGTTGGCGTATCCACATCTTCCAGAAGGCCCACTGGGTTAGTCGAAAAGATCGGGCCTTCTTCATCCCCCATGAGTAACTATCTCTTACTACTTCAGTCATGAAAGATGTCCAAAAGACTTGTCTGAAATTCTGTCCATGACAGACTCGATACGAACGACCCCTGCCAGAATGCAAGATTAACTTTCCCCCAACTTTATTAGCCGTCTAGGGCCATTGATTCTGCCATTGGCGTTTGAAGCCTCCTAAGACCGATGTCGGGGAAATTCCTAAGGCCCCCCTGCTTGATGAGCTGGACAAAGCGATAATGTAGACACATCCTTGCACTATATTATGTGTATCATACCGACATTTGCCGTGCTACTTGCATTTGTTAGTCCAGGCATCTGCACCTACGTATTGGCATGTGTGCCAGACCCCAACTCCCAAGAGAGTAGTACATGCATCTATCGCATCTGTACGCTACGTCCATTGCTGTGATCCAGGGGGCGGGAAGGCGGCTGGGGGCCTGGGGCTGATCCTCGATCTTGTAGAAATGAATTGCAATGATCTGCTCGCCTCGATCCAGCAGAATCGTCCTTGCCACTGTCCGCATAGTTGTGCAGAGATTTTGCAAAGTCAATCGCGAATCCCAGGTGGACTTGCAGAGCCTGCATATCAGCTCCCCCAAGGTAGTCGGGCATTTCTGCATATCATGAGCGAGGTCACCCTGGACATGGGCATAGTGTATGCAAGCCGACTAGTATAAATCAAATGCGCCATTTTATCCATATGCGGTCCGAAAGGCGGTATAGTTGTTCGCGCTGACGATTTGATAGAGGAGTGTTGCTGAGTATTCACGAACGTGAACCACACGTGTGGTTGCAGTAGACAACTCGGGGGAACACGTGCAGGGCAATACGAGGGCCATCTTCTGCAAGGGCCTCCCTGCATGCCGCAGAAGTACCGGCGCTAGCACGAAAGCGGGAGGGCCGCTTCTGTCACACTAAGGCAAGTTCTTCGCACGGCCGCTCTTCTTGCAAAGTTCATCGTCGTTTAGCAGGCACCGACCAGGATTTTTCCACAAAAATCTCCGATGAAGCTACCTCTGCATGCTCTGAACATCACTTGATATCGGGCCAAGCCATGCATAGCTGTCACACGTCTCGGACGTCCCCGCGTTAGGCGCACCTGGTGGGCCTGCGAGTCAGGGCTATTGCGACAAGAGGTGGAGCATTCGTTGATCGTCTACGCATGCACGTTAGCCCTTGTTCAAAAAGAATTCCGTTCCTTGCTTTTGCGGCCAATCATGTGTGACCGGAATTGCTTCTATTGGTCCACTGACGACAAGCATACCGCTGCATCGATTCTCGTGCCATGGTAGTCTGGCGGAGGAAAAATGCGGTCGGGCCACTGCCGTCCGTCAGAGATATCATGCTGCATTCCAGCCTACCTTTAGTCTCGGCCGCACTCTGGTTCTCTTTCCTGGCTTTATTCCCTTTCATCTCCACAGCTGACAGCTTGGCACACAAGTGACACCGTTTGTATTGAAGTACTCGGTACCGGCTCACACATTGGAACGTACACGTCGAACACAGCTCTCTTCACCACATCTACAACAGCGATCTGGACCAGCATGTCAGGCATTATTTGCGCCTGGGCTCACTTGCCCGACGACGTGGCAGAGTGGTTCAAAGAGACGTACCTGCCGAGCCAGCAAACCATAGATTGTATACACACGATACATTGCGAGGTCACGGCCAGCGGAATGGAACACGAACCGGTCGGAAAGTTGGACGCACCATGGCCCTACCTGACAGTTCAGGAGGTCAAAGATCTCAAATGGGCAAACAAGCAAATTGAAGAAGCCATGAAGGACCTGCCGGAGGAGGCAAAGACTGGCCCGCTCAAGCATATACATTTCGATGTGAGATCATACAAGGAAGTCAAGAGGTGGCAGGACGATGATTGGGAGGGGATGGGTGGCGATGGTAAGAAAGTCAGCCCAGACGAAGCGGTTTCTGACCTAATGCCGCTAGACATTGAGCACGTCGCGAGCATAGCAGCTATGGAATGGACCGTGGCTGCTGACAAAGAGGAGGAGGTCCTTAAGTTCTACCAAGAAATCGTCGGTCCTACGATTGCCAGCTCGCCCGATGTGCTGCGTTTCCGTCTCTTCAAGCTCGACAATGCAATGACTATAGACAAGGAGCAGAAATACGATGTCAAGGATGTACAGAAGCTTCACAAATACTTCACTCTCGTAGAGCTTGAGGCTGAAGAGTGGCCTTGGGACGTTGTTGTCGACCTCGCCGAGGAACAAGGTTGGAAAGACTACTTTGAAACACAGCAAGTTGTGGTTCGTAATGACAATCCAAAGCATATGGCCTTTGCTAATAAAACGCAGAAATGGCAACTTAGTCATTATCTGGTCGACAAGACAATTCCCAAGCGTAAGCAGGGAGCCCCCGCTTCCTAAGAGGAGGCTATGGGAGTGAGCCTATCTTGATTATTGGGCTGTGCTCATCCGAATCATATTCATTCCGACCGAGAGACGTGCACTGCTGGAGGATCTACAAACCCGAAGAGAAGCGCCACCAGCTCCTGTCTACTACGCGAAGCTATTGAAGTCAGGAAATTATTTTCCTCTGGGGCGTTCAGCACCAAGTGGATATGCGTCAGGCTCTCTCCGCAACTCATGTCGAACTGCAAAGCTGGCCTCTCGAACCAGATCACATGCGAAGATGGAAGCGATTGTGAAACTGCATACCACGCTATCGCGACAGCTTCGAAGTTAGGCGGAGTCCACTCTGTATCTGCATCCGCGTATAAACCGGACACCAGAATCGTACAGTCAACAATCTATCCGCATCATTTGCATGTTGCTACTCCGCTTCATCTAAATTTCTCATTTCCTCTGCTGGACCGTCCTTCTTCCAATCCTCAATTCCTAAACTGATTTTTTCGTGCCTACTAATAGACACCCAAGAAGCCCGCAAGCGCCTGCACATTGCCGACTCAACCCGTGTCATCATAGTAGCCCCATCTGCCATTTTTGGAGGTATGAGGGGAAACAATGGGGGAAAGGGGGGTTGGGGAACCAGACCAACAGCCACCCTCAAAGCTAAATTAGCACTTCCCGTCACTAAGCCCGTACTAAGCCCAACGATAGTCTCTCAGCCCCATCGATGGGTTTAGTACCCAAAATCATGGAACACCGTCGCCCAGGACTGTTGGCCAAAGCATTCCGCGGCTGGTTTGCAGACCGCTTCTGACCTCAATCACGTCGCTTCATACACTCGCACTTTTTTTCTCTGTGTGATCTCGGCAGGGTTCTGAAAGCCCCTCGTGACACCGTGCATGATCAGCGCTAGGGCTCATCAACTGCTGTTGATGAAACGGTCGAGACCTTTGGCGGTGCCCAACGCTGCCTTGCTCGCAACGTACGATTGACATCATCCTTTTAACTTGGAGGGCCACGCTGATTTTGCCTTTCCGCTGCCTGGCTGCAATTTTCTCATACCACGATGAATAGAATAAGGAAATTGCTTACTTGTCTAATTTGATTGGATCAGTCGCTAGGCTGAGTGTAATACCATCGACAACGTCGTAGCATCCAAGCAGAGCGCTGGGTCTGTGGTGGACTGGGTCTTGTCTTGTGGCTGTATTTTCTGTAATGGTTGAGCGTCCATTGGCTTCTGTTGTTCTGGATCCTTGTTTGACCTTTCACAGGGATACTACTCCTCGCGTACAGATAGCTATAGCTTTTTAGACTTTGTAACCCCTTCCGTGGTTAGCACCGCTACTGCAAGAGTAAATGATGAAACGTGCTTCTTCCTAATCTGTCATAAGGCGTGCCGGTTGTGCAACATATCGCACGGTTACGTTCCGGTAAGACTTTTTTCGGCAATGACGCATCTATGAGATGAGAAAGATTATGTTAGTGGGGAATGCAGCTATCTCCGGCTCTCCCTATACGCTAACCAAAGCGACTGCCCTGATTGAGGGCTTGCGTATTCAGTAATCGATGTTCTAGCCCTCACCTCTGACCTCAAATACATCCTGCGTCTACTGACCGCTCTTTGGTTGCCGTTTGCGGAGTGTACTCCGACGGGTCTGGGTTGTTTAGGTCGACGCTTTCTTGTAGCGTATGCTTCCCAGTCGATTCTGCATGTTGTGAAAATGCCGCTTCACTTCTATTCTACGGCGCCAAGAAGACTCACTTCGTGTTTGGACTCTACATGTAACGTAGGGAGACTTGGCAGGTCTGTATACGTTGAGTGTCATCCTGCACAATCAAAACAATTATCAGCTGCTGGGAAAAGGCCGAGCTTGAGAGTACCGTGGCTTACAGAACATAATTCGTATATACTGCCATGATCGAGCTAATCAAGTACAGGGGTGTTGTAGTCTAAGGTTGACACCGCTAAATCGTACGGAGGACATTTGGTGGAAGGCTTAATTGGCTGACATGTCTGACTCGCGTCCATTCTTCTTCACGACGCGTACATTTCCACGTAGGAACAGGCTAACAATCTGCTACCTATAACTATAGCATTTTAATAATCTAGCCTGAATAGTGTCTTATATAAGGCTGTAAGGCTACGTAGAAGGGTGTTAGGAGCGCTATACAGGGCAGACAGACTATGCACACGATATAGCAAAGCCTCAATACAATTAAAATTCAGGCTTTGCCGGTGAACATGATGTAATGCCTTATTTTCTATTCCGGGTTCTCTACCTAGTTCTATATTTAAAAATATTCACTTACACCTATTAATTTTTATAAACTGAATGTTTTACATACTATGTATTATCGAATTGGAGAACAATAAGAAGGATAGCTGGTCAATGACTAATTAGTTATACAAAAATGTTATTTCGAATTTAAATGAACCTGGCAGCTGTAAACGTGGAATCAAGAACAAAGATAGTATTGTCCACAATCAAACCTAGAATATTATATATGGCTGTAGCGGTCTTTCAACAGGTGTCTGATCAAGAAAATATTTAGAGAATAACACTATCATGTCTATTCCTGTCATGAAAAAGTTAAGATGCACCATATCACTTGCTATTATCGTCAAGTTCCCATGCTGTTGACATGTCCCTGGAGTGTGACAGCTTTCACAAAGGCAAAAAGTAGAGCCCATGCTTTCAGACGCACCTAGGGAAAGAGTCCTAAGGACAACGAAACAGCAAAAAAAATGATGAATGGGTCTTACCGCGACTC
>JAODYC010000110.1:20109-31826 GCA_026262405.1 Curvularia hawaiiensis | reverse complement strand
CACCCAACCAGCCTAACCAAACTCGAGACTGACACGCCCTACATACCCAATTCGCGACTAGAACATTCGAGATGATGGCGTGGGGCGAGTGATCCTTTGACTGCATCAGGCCTTCTTAAAAAGTAGACACGTTCGAATTATTTCTCTTGCCTGCATTTCTTTAGCAATTCGTCGCGCTCAGAGCCAATCTGTACACGACAAGTAAGCGAACATGGCTCGAGCAAACGTCAATATTCGGCCCGCTGTTTTCCCAGATGACAAGGAAATTGTGGGACAACTCTTTCTGGCGTATGCACAATCTCTGCCCGTCAGTCTCGACTTCCAAAACTTCGAACATGAGTTGGCTGGACTGCCAGGAAAATATGCAGTCGAAAAGGGTGGCGCAGTGTGGTTGGCGTATGCATCGGCCAAAGCATCTGAGTCACCATCTTCAACAACGTCCTCTGCACGAAATGGCGAAGCACAGCTAGGACCTAACCAAGGGGCAGAGGAACGGGCGGTAGGGTGCATAGCCATCCGACCGTTTTTCACAACGCCGACAACCGCCGAGTCTTCCGCGTTGCTGGCGAACTCGACTTCATCAAGCACCACTACATGCGAACTCAAACGGCTGTTTCTGACACCTGAATCGCGAGGCCTTGGTGTGTCCAAGCTGTTGATGGAGGTCGCAATTGCTCAGGCAAAGGAGTTGGGTTACAAAGAAATGTTGCTGGACACGTTGAGGACGATGACGCCTGCACGGAAACTGTACGAAGGGTTTGGGTTTGAGGAGGTTGGCAGCTATTATGAAAACCCAAACGATGCTGTTTTCTATCGCTTGGTGTTATGAGAAGAGCCATACACAGCTATTGAAGGGCATGTGCAAAACCACGGTCGATGAGTATGATGAGATCAGAATGGTGTTGGGGCTTGGCAAGTGGTAAATGGGATATGAAAGCCAGGGGCGTGATCGCGCGTTCGCCAGATATCGTCATCGATTTCTCGCCTAGCGCGTCGCCATTGTTCGCGACCGCGTCTGCAGCCGCAACTCCGTTCTAAGGGGTTATCGCCACCTACACCCGACTTTGGCATTGATGATTACTACCTTATGATATACACTTCTTGTTATAAATCTTGGACTAGTGTACAATTATCCTACATTTTAAGATGGGTGCAACGCTAAGGTCTCCATCGACGCCTGCGTCATCCCCGCCACCGGCCAGTATGGACAAAGAAAATGTATCAAAAACGATGCAAGAAGAAGAGGAGCGCATGAGGGTACAGCGTGAGAAGGCAGACGCGAAACGTGACGCGCAGATGGAGAAGGAAAGACAAGCGGACATCAAGAGTGGGCGAGAAGTTTTGGATAAGAAGTTTCAGCAATTGGAATTCCTCATGAACAAATCGAAGCTGTATGCGTCAGTGATGCTCCAGCAAATGCAAAAACAAGAAGAAGAGGAGAACACACAGAACGAGAAGACGAACGGTGCGACTTCGACACGCGAGAAGAACGCTGAAAAGACAGCAGCCGAATCGCAGAGACGAGCCACACGCGCAAGCGCAGCAAACGGAACTGCAACAGCGAACACGGAAGATACAGACACAACGCCGAACAAGGGGCGGGGGAGATCCAAGAAACAAGACGCCAAAGGTCGAGGAAGGCCAAAGAAACAACAATCAGACATATCTAGCTATTTTAGCAAAGAAGAGCTGAAGAAGAAGGTCGACACTGAAGAGGCAGCAGAGGATGATAAAGATAACGTCAAGACAAGCGATATTGGAATGACGGACTTGAAGTCTGCCCGGCAACCCAAACTTGTTACTGGGGGTACAATGCGATCATACCAGCTGGAGGGGCTTGAGTGGATGGTGTCGTTGTACAACAACGGTATCAATGGCATTCTGGCTGACGAGATGGGGTTGGGCAAGACTATACAGACCATTGCCATGCTGGCCCATCTATGGGAGAACAAGTCGTACGGTCCTTTCCTTATTGCGGCACCACTCAGTACTACCAGCAACTGGGTTGCAGAATTCGAAAAATGGACACCAAGCATGCCGGTCATGCTCTACCACGGCGACAAAAAGGAGCGCGAGAGATTGCGTAAAACCAGATTACGGAACCCTGGCACGGCCGACTTCCCCATCATGGTCACGAGCTATGAAATCTGCATGAACGACCGCAAATACCTTACCAGCTTTGGCTGGCAGTTCATCATCATTGACGAAGGGCATCGCATCAAGAATCTCGATTGCCGATTGATTCGCGAGCTACAACAGTTTCAATCCGCAAACCGTCTGCTTATTACAGGTACCCCGTTACAAAACAACCTGACAGAGCTGTGGTCGCTACTTCATTTCCTTCTGCCTACAGTGTTTGACAAGCTGTCGACGTTTGAGAGCTGGTTTGACTTTTCTGGCTTGAAGGACAAAGCAAGCTTCGAACAATTACTGTCAGAAGAGCGTCAGCAATATCTAGTAAAGTCGCTGCATGCAGTCTTGAAACCCTTCCTGCTGCGCCGCGTTAAGACGGATGTGGAAAGTTTGATGCCCAAGAAGCGCGAATATGTCTTGTATGCACCACTCACCTCAATGCAACGTGAACTATACCAAGCCATTCTTGATGGTACGAGCCGGTCTTTTCTCGAGGACAAGGCAGTAGAGCGGCTCAGCATTGGTCTCAGTAGTCGAGCAGGAACACCGCTGAGCATTCGCAGTCGCAGTGCCAACAGTGGTAACAAGCGCAAAGCTCCAAATAGTTTGGATACTCCTCATAAGAGCTCAAAGACCTCTCGCGCTGGCACACCTTCTTCTGTTGCTTCGACCAGAAGCCGAGGCCGCTCAAAGAAAAGCTACGAGGAGGTCAGTGACCAAAAGTACTTTGCCAGCTTGGACAAGTCGGAATCAGAGTCAGAAGACGAGCAAGACCTGAGCTCTGATGCTGAGGAGGAGAGAATACGCGCTGCTACTTTTGAGATCGCGAAACGTCAACTCATGCAGAAGAAGTTGGGCAATCCCATCATGCAACTTCGGTTATGCTGCAATTCCCCATACAACTTCTTCAACCCATTCATCAAGGTCGACACGGATGGGACTGAAACTTTTGCCTCGGAAACTGAGCCAGATGAGACAATTGTCTCGACCTCGGGCAAGATGCTTCTACTGGATTGTCTCCTTCCTGAGCTCATATCTCGCGGCCACAAAGTACTCATCTTTTCCCAGTTTACAACAACCCTCGACCTCCTTGGTTACTATTTGGATCTTCGGTCCTGGAACTACTCTCGCATAGACGGCTCAGTTGCACAGACTGATCGTCAAGACCAAATATTGGCTTTCAACAAACCCTCGACTACCACAAAAGAAGCAGCTGACATCTTCATCCTGTCTACGCGCGCCGGTGGCCAGGGTATCAACCTAGCAGCAGCGGATACTGTCATTCTTTTCGACAGCGATTGGAATCCACAACAAGATCTTCAAGCCATGGATCGCGCACATCGTATCGGCCAAACTCGCAACGTCATTGTCTACCGCTTCGCAACGCGCAACACGGTTGAGCAGAAGCTCCTTGAGTCTGCCGAGGCGAAACGTCGTCTTGAAAAGCTTGTCATTCGAAAGGGCGGTGTGCGCAATGATCGGGGCGGGGCAAGAGGTGCGGAGAAGGAGCAAGAACTTGAAGAGCTTCAAAAGCTTCTGAGGAGAAGTGATGGAGAGAAGTATGATATCAACGAGGCGAGTAAAGGTGGAAAATTGTTGGGTGAGGAAGAACTGGAGATTCTGTTGGACAGGAGTGATGAGGCATATGAGAGAGCGGAGAAGGGGCTGGATGTTGGTGGAGACGGCGCTGTTTTCCAGGCTGTAGGGAAGAGAGAGGAAGGTGCACTTATGGAGGGCTTACGGGCGTAATGGATCTGTAATTTGAAGGACTCAGGTTTTGGCTACTTTTCGCGAACTGTTGGTTTGAGTGGTATGTACAAGATGTAATAGTTCGATTGTATAATAGTAGATATGGGCTTTCGCGTTGCTCGCCTTCACAATTACTATATTGTCAAACATAACTTTGTTATCGTCCGTATAGGTTGAATATGTTGCCCCAGCATACGAAAGTTACACATTAGGATGAACTGCACCTGGGAGTAAGCTTTACCCCCTGTTTCTGGCTGCTCTTATCTGACCCATCTAAGTCAGTGACTTGTTTGGATCTGCACACCATTTCCATGTCGTATTCTTGTAGCAACGGCAACAGCATTATCTCCTGTAATACTGTGAAATTACTATGAGGCTCTTATGTGCCGAGTAGTGTTGAGTCAGCTGACAGCGGCAACAGATGGTAAGATTGTCCGCCGCGGGTCCCGTGGATCCGGTTCATCCATAATATACGTCGAGGTTGTCGCATCGATTCAGCGCGAGGCTTGAAGATCCTGGAGGAGCAATTCCATCGTCCGGTGATATGTAGCTCACATGTTGAACGCACGCAACTGTCAAGGGCATGTCACAACAGCCTAAGTTCAGCCATAACCAGTTCATCATCAGGTCAGTGAAATGTAAAGAAAGTTTACCTAATTCCCGTCTACTCCGGCAAAGTTTAGGTTCGGTAATTTAAGGTGCGGTGCCCCGTAATGATGTCAACGGCAGCTTGCCTTCAAGAATCGAACTCATTTCTCCGGAATACTTATCATGGCAATCTTGACTTTAACTAGCACGAAAAGCCTCCCAAAGCAGTATGTCTTTGTAAATGTAAGATTCGATCTCGCCGATTCTGACGGGTGTAACTGCTTGGTCCCAGCCACCTCCACAATGTAATGCTATCTCTTGCCGTGTTATTGCCGTTAATGCTACGAGGCACGGGTTGCAGGTGTTCAGAACGTATCCTGTTGTCTTATGATCGATTTACAGATCCGCTGTGATCAGCATGACTAGACCAAACTTGCGTCTAACACGGGAAGCTCCGCCAGTATTCCAAACCATTCACCAGTAGCATGAACTGGATCAACCGAGGCAGGCTGCACAAGGACTGACTAAAAGCAGCTTTCCTATTGAACCAGAGAAAAACCGCCCGCAATAGCCCTGCTTGACAAATAGCCCTCCCGCTCTCACTAGCACTAGTGTTAGGGCTCTGTCATCGGAAAACGACGTCAGACATCAGACGAGCAAGGGGCACAATTGCAGATCGCACGGCTTGCACGCCACGCACGCCCAAATCAGGATGCTCATTCCCAGCAAAAGGTCCGATGTACGCAATTGGGCAGCGAGAGCAACCTCATAAACTCTTTTTGGCCCTCTTCCCCTGGTACCGGCAGTTACCAGTCCCTACTTAGACTCAACCCCAATGCGCTTTAGTCCGCCATCTCGGAAACAAGCGTGTCCGAGCCAATGAGAGCGAGCACAATGAGACTTCTGGACTACCACCTTTCTATGGTTTGGAACAAGCAATCGACCCTCGCAGCCCAGAACTCCTTGCAATTTTAAAAACGATTGAAATATGCTTTAACTTCCCCCTCCCATCACGCACTTATCCTTAGCAAAACCAATACCTATGTTCACATCAGAACGCAGACACGTGAAGAATACAGCGCTTCTCTTCTACACAAAACAGGCACACATGTCCAGAAACCCCAGGGTCCACGCGGAGAACTCCACAAGCCCACTTACCCCAGATCTTCCCCTCCCGCATGACCGAGAAAAAGCGGCACAAGGCACCGAGGTACTAGTAGCTGGTAGTTGAGTAGGTGGCGACGTATGTATGCCACACACATTTACCCACTTGATACCAACGAATCAAACACCTCGGAAAGAAGCCAAAAGTTCATTGTCGTATACACCTAATGTCTTTTTCCTCCGACACTAATGTGGCGTTGAACGCCAAATAGCCGGACGGGGATACTATTTACGTGCTAGGATGTGAAATACACAGGGATGACGCACACGCAGGTATGCGTTTGCGTGCGTAGGAAGTATACGCTTGGTGAGTGAACTACCGCCGTTTTGTCTAGGCTTGTAGTAAGTGCAGAATCTGGGGTAGATGGATACCTAGCGGGGTGGTGGCGAGGGCGGATCAATGCCTACATCGGGGGCACGTGTATGTACGAATGTTCAAGAGAAAGGCTGTTATTGGGGCAGTGTAGTGGGGATTTGGTGAATTCTGTTCAGGTTGGACGGACGTATTTCTTTGTTTGGTTCACTACATGGGTTGTAGCGGATATGTCCGTTGTACGACCGTCGCCATCGGTTGACCTGGTCATGAGGGGTCGAAGGGAGCACGAAAAGACGGCGGCGGCGATGACGGATATGACGGCGAAGCAGTCGGAAAAGGAAAGACGGGTCAGATATATATCTATCAGCCTACTTCGCTATCTGGCTAAAGATTTCCCCCTTTCGTTAAAAAAAGCAAGGACCTTTCTTCATCACTGCAACTTCTCAACCATGTACTTTCCTTCTCTCCAACTAGCGCTACTTGTTGCTGGTGCTGCAACACCACAGTTAACAAGCGCCTGGCCGACCGCCATCCTCGATGCAGCAAGCCATGATCCTAACCTACTCAAGCGCGCAGAGGAGACACTAAAGGCGCTTGAGCAAAGACAAGGCAGTGCGAGCGCGGCCACGGCCTTGTTTGAACCCATACCCATTTTCGACGCAAAGACACAGTATATCAATGTGAGCGCAGGAAGCGGACACGAATATGTCCCTCCAGGCCCCAATGACCTTCGAGGCCCATGTCCCGGGCTCAATGCCATGGCAAATCACGTGCGTATACATATATGGAAATTTCCTTTGAATCCCGAATCGCTTGAATCCACCCTCCCTTGAACTCAAAATCGTTTACAACTCTTCGATTCCACCCCTCCATGATCTTTTTGTATATCCAAAACCCAACTAACGCACGCAGAATTTCCTCCCTCACTCCGGCTACGCCACTGTAACCCAATACATCGCCGCGACCACCGCCGTCGTGGGCATGGGCCCCCGACTCGCCCTCATCCTATCCGCTCTCGGTGGCGCCTTGGATGGCGACATTCTATCCTGGTCCATGGGCGGCAAGCCGTCTCTCGTTCAATCCAGCGCCACAGGCATCCTCGCCAACGGCCTCATCGGTTCGCACAACAAATACGAGACGGACGGCTCCCCCACGCGGCCAGACCTCTACCAATCCGGCAACAATTGGAAAACCGTACCAGCCCAATTCCAAGCCCTGGTTGATGCGTCTGGTGGCAAAGAAGTGACACTGGAGAGCCTGACTGCATTCCGCAGCCAGCGGGTGGACGCGCAGAGGAGTAGTAATCCATACTACTTCAGCGGGCCCTTTTCAGGGGTTCTGGTGCAGCCGGCTGCATATACCTTTATATACAGATTTATGGCGAACCACTCGGCCGAGAGGCCCGAGGGGGTCCTCCCGATTGACGTGCTGAAGAGCTGGTTTGGCGTCGAGGGCGAGAGTGGCAGCTACAAGGCTGTGCAGGGCGCGGAGCGGATCCCGGAGAATTGGTATCGACGCCCAATTGCATATCCGTACGAGACAGAGTACTTTCTTACCGATGTGTTGAATGCCGCGGCGCTGCATCCCAAGTTCCTGGACATCGGCGGGTAAGTTCACCACCCTAAACCTTTTTTTTCCTTCTTTCTTTCGAACGTTCAAATGCGTAGGGTACTAATTCCATAACAGTAACACCGGCACTCCCAACTCCTTCGTTGGTGTCGACGTGGCAGACCTGACTGGCGGCGTCTTCAACTCTGCCGAGCTACTCAAAGGAAACAATCTCGGCTGCTTCCTTTACCAGGTATCTGCACAGGCAAAGCCAGATATTGTGCTCGGCCCACTCACGACACTGACTGATGTTGTGGGAGAGCTGGTGAGTGCCTTGAGCTGTCCGCAGCTAAAGGCGATTGATGAGAGCCAGTTGCAGCAGTTTCCTGGGTATAAGAAGCAGGCGGTGTATGGGTAGAGCTACAGGGAATGGAACAGGAGAAACTGCGTTATGAATTTATGACTTGTTTATTGAGCGGGAGGATCGGTAGTCTGTTATATACAAAGGAATTGAAATGCCTTTATGAATATGAGGAAC
This sequence comes from Curvularia hawaiiensis, assembly GCA_026262405.1. Lineage (NCBI taxonomy): Eukaryota > Fungi > Ascomycota > Dothideomycetes > Pleosporales > Pleosporaceae > Curvularia > Curvularia hawaiiensis. Next base: position 23,790 of record JAODYC010000110.1, on the reverse strand, counting down.
TCTCCAACATTCTTAGAGTTCCTAGATCAAACATCACAACAAACATGTTCACCCAGATGAATTTGTAACGAGACGTGTCAGGCCTGACTCCCATGTAAAAGAGCCAGACATACACAGACGCATCTCGATCTTTTTTCTTCCAACGTTCCGTTAAGAGTGCACCGTATCGAATCACGGGACTCCTGCAGGCTCAAGGCCTGCATCGTTGGTGTAGTACATCACGATATTGATCACAGACTGTAGACTGGAGAAATCAAGGTTAGCTGGGCAATAGACGAAACAGGACATGGTGCAAGCATCATCAATATCGAGCCTTCGATATTTGCAACCTACGGTGGCCAACTCATAGCCTCGTATAATGTCCTGTTGAATGATGATTTTTGCCTGAAAACGACACGCAAGTTGGTGATGCCACCACCTACCCTTGCGCCTTTCCTACAACGCCTTACGTGCCTTCTACAAACAGTAGGAAAGTGAAACCCGTACGCCTTGCTAATAGCAAACCAGAGCGCGGACGTTTCCGCAATTCCATACGGTTCTCTAGTCGTAATGCATAAACAGCTGGCTCATGCTCTCACCATGGTGATTTCGCCTTATCGCTTCAGCTAGGAGGTTGTCAACTTTGAGAATCTCCAGCTTGTCCTCGCTTGCTTGGGCGAGCTTGTGGTCCGGAATGGGGAACGCGTTGGTGATGACAATCTTGTCAATGACATCACAGTTGTTCATTTCCTCAAGACAGTCGCCGCCAAAGATGCCATGTGTAGCAAAGCAGTACACCTTTGTGGCGCCACCGCGCTTGACAACAGTCTCAGCGGCCGCAATCCAAGACGCAGACTTGTCCATCATATCATCAACAATGAACACGGGGCGATCTTTGACATTGCCGACAAGGGTGACCATGGTCTCGAGTTCGGGATTCTTGAGGTCTTCTTCTTCGTCTTCTGACGAAGCAGCCGCGTCGTAGGTTCCGCCTAGCGCATGCGAGTGCTCAGTCTCTCTGTTACGACTCGAGGAGGCATTGGACATAAAAGAGGCCATCATGTTATTGGGTATGTCATCGTTGTCACCTTCCGACGGTGGACGGTTGCGCCAGGTGCTGTGCGAGGTTGCAGACATGGACGGCGAAGGGTGGGTGTCGTCGACGATGTGACCTTGCACTAGACGTCCGTGGATGACGTTTCGGGCGCGCTGCGATGGTTAGACTGGCAACACCAATGTGTAGAGCGGACAAACCTCGTCCGTATATTCCTCTTCGGCGCCGCTCTCCTCTGCACTGGGCACCTCGGACTCTTCTTGCTCCTGGTTCTCTGCATCAGTTCGAATTGGCTCTAGTGGCACCTCTGGCTCGACGATGGAGCCCGCTCGCATCGACTTGGACAGCGGGTGGCTGCCCGCTGGCTCTGAGCCATGAACTCGCCGCACGAGTGGGTTGGTGGGGGTGCGCCTGAGGCTGGATTTGCCTGGTTCCGCCTTTGGATCAATCGTGATGCTACTGATGGGCGTGATATCCGCATCTGAATCCAGCGCCGTTCGGACTAAGCCCGGCGTTTCGTATGCACCGTCCAATCGCAGTTGCTCGAACATGGCACTCTCGTTCCAGTGCACTGCTGTGCCGGCCCGGCGCCTGTCGGTCGTCACAATGCCGAAACTAAGCTTCAGCGCGTCGGCTAGCGATGTGACACGCTTTGTGCCACCTGGATTCTTGCTCACCACCACAGCCTCCCTCCAATTGGGGACATTGACGCGGATCCAACGCGCGATGAGGGGCTCGGCGACGAGGTTGTCAACGGGGCACTTGAAGAAGCCCTGCATCTGCGAAGCGTGCAGGTCAATGGTCATGACGTGGCTGACGCCGGCAATGTGCAAAAGGTTTGCGACCATGCGGGCGGTAATGGCACCGCGGTGCTGCTTCTTCTTGGACTGGCGCGAGTAGGGGAAGTAGGGCATGACGGCTGGGGGCAGTTAGCAGCTGGCATGGAGCTCATGGAGGCGCCCAGTACCTGTGACCGACTTGGCCGAGCCGCCTTTGCACGCCGAGATCATAATGAGCAGCTCCATCACCGAGTCGTTGATTCTGACCCATTAGCCATTTTGGCGCGCACGACAGGGCTGGGCTACTACGCACTTCTCGCTCCCACTCTGGACGATGAAGACATCTTTGTTTCGAATCGAAGTATCTGGGGTGCCATTAGCACTGGGGCGATGCAGCAGAGGGCGTGCGAAGGAGTGTGAAGCAACATACGGATGGTGACTGAAGTCTCTCCATTTTTAAACTTGCCCAGGGTGGCCGAGCCAGGCTTCATGCCCAGCCGGTCGCAAATGCCCTCGACGAGCCTGGGATGCGAAGTGCCGCCAAAGACGATGGCGCCCCTCATGGTGGGCGGTCCGAGTAGGGTGACGTTCTCGTAGTGGGCAAAGTGTGGTGAAGGCCGCTGAGGCCTGGCAAAATTGTTCGACATGCTAGCGGAGCGGTCGGCGCGTCGGGGTTTGGGCCCCACTATGCACTCGATGGGGCAACGACTGCCAGCGTGCACCTGACTCGCAACCACCAAAAAGGCACCGCACGAATTGGACTCTGGCTAGGAGAGAAGCACGGCGGGAAGGACTATGAATTGCTCTCGAGAAAGCGACAAGGCGAGGAGGCTAAGCTGACCGGCTGCTGCTCATCTTTATGCACACAGCTGCATCACCCAACGTCTTACAAGCAGGAGCTGCGTTGGCACGCGACCATGGAGTCGCTCTCTGTAGCCAGTCAGGAACCTCAAGCAGACCACGATGCACCTTGGTACCTGCAGAGGCTCTCAAGAGGCCCACACCGTCCAGAAGGCAGCCCAGTGTGGTGTCTGCTTGGAGTTATGTATATCTGTAGTCTGTATGTATGTCTGCGCCACTCGGCTTGGCTGAGACAGTCACGTGCAGATGGTTCGGTTACACAAGCTCACCGCCTACTCTACCTCAACGACAGATGTCTATGTGGGCTACATGAACGTCCATCCAACAAGCCACCAATATGGTGGCTCTGTCCTGATGGAGTCGGAGCCGATGTTCGCAGCGAGTGTCATGACCAGCCGCAGTCCCCATGCATCACGGATGTATCTCTTTGGAGTATCTTTTTCTCCCCGCTACTAACTAGTCTGCCTGTTTTGGGGTGGAGCGAGGCACATAGCTACTGGGCTATTTTCGTAGTGGGCAGCAAGATCGCCCTGGCTGCGTGGTACAAGGACTAGATGTGCTCAAAAGAGAAGCAATGAGGCCGCATAGGGCGGGCAGGTGGATGGTGGTCGTCTTGGAGACTGGCTTGATGCTGTATGAACGGTGAGATTTTCCTGACGAGGCTGCACAGAAACAGCCCGATTGGCCGATGGGGGCTGCCAAAGGAGCGGCCACTAGTATCGACCATCTGGTACCGAAGACCGGGTCTGGCGGCACGATCTGGCTGTGCGTGCCGCCATGGTGAAGTGACAGAAAACGGCGTGCACAGCAGCAGCGCTCACGGGCGAGTGGCCAAGAGGGAGGCGGGCAGACAGGGAAGAGGCGTTTCCAAGCGCCTGGTCCGGGGGCGATGAGGCATCTCTTGGACGGATGGGACGTGGCACAGCGGACGGGTACTCTCGAGGGAGTGGTTGCGGCCCTTTGTCTCTGGGCCAGCATAGGCTGTCGAGGCGGGCGGCGGGCAGCGGG
>JAODYC010000110.1:2514-13674 GCA_026262405.1 Curvularia hawaiiensis | reverse complement strand
AAGGAGAAGGAGAAGAAGAAAAGCACGAACCCTGGAACGCAGTCTGCACACTCGGCCTACGCGTATACAGTTTAGACCCCAACGTCACCATTCAGCTCATCAAGCCGCAGAGTGTGGCCGAGACGGCCATTCTCGACGTCGATGGCGCCACGCAGGCGGGTGCGACCATGTAAGCTGCCCCACACAACCACCTCCTAACACGGCGTGTTGCAGTGCATGTGTTGACTGGATCGACTTTTGGACTGGAGTTGGGGTGGTGGCATGGCGGCTGCCGGGCCGCCGGTAGGGAGATAAAAGAGGGGGAAGGGAACCAGAGGGACGGTAACGATGGAGGAAAAGCAACAAAGGTACATGTGGGTTTTCTTCTGCTTCTTCTTTCTTTGTTTCTTTCTGATTGACATGGGGTGTGTCGAAAGAGGAAGAAAGAGCGATGGTGGCTCTTGTTTCTTTTCTTTTTCCTTCTTGATTACTATTCTATTCCTATGTTTTTTTCCTACAGGGTAGGCCAAGGTCACGAGAAAGATGCGTTGTGAGTTACGACTGAGATGTGATGGACCTTTTCTTTTGTTTATTTGTTTACTTGGTTTGGGGAAGCGGCAGAATGGGGTTGATTGTTGCAGGTGTTCGGGGTCAAGATGGTACTCTTGCATGCGATCAATGGGTGGATGGCCAGGCGGCTTACGCTTCACTCTTTTTTACTTTGGATATGCTCCCCAAGGAAAAATTCCACTCTCAATACGAACAAATCATTCTACTCTCAATAAAAACATGCATCATTGTTCTGTTCCATCGTCTGCATCACTCCCCCCAACCATACCTATCTCTCGCTCACTCCGCCGGCTTAACCCCCTGCAGCGAGATCAAAGCCCGAATCTGCACCCCGTTCCCGACGCCAAAGTTATCCTGCAGCGCCATACCCTCGGCAGCAAGCACATCCTTGAAATCTACCTGCGCACTACCAAACTCAACGTTCTTGTTCAGCAGCGCCAGCTTAAACGGTGCAGGATTGGCCAGCATATCTGCTGAAATAGGGATGTTGAAGGCCTGGTCGAATGACGGGTTGAAGATATCTGTGCCGGGCGAGTACGTCTTGGCTGCTGTCTGGAATGTCTTGTCGTTCCAGGTAACTTTGACACTTGGATTGAGCTCATCACGATTACCCTGGAGTTCATGTACACTAGCAATCAGGACAGTAGCGAGACCGCAGATCTGGCCTTGGGCTGTGCTCTGAGGGCTGGGTGAAGAAAGAACCTGTGGCTCGGGAACGAGGTGGAAGAATTTGGCGTGGATGAGGAGTCTACCTTGTGTTTCTTGGCCCTTGTGCGAGAGAACGAGTTCCTGGGTTCCGCCCTTGAGGAGAATTTCTTTGATGGTGGTGGAGCCGAGACCCATGTCATCGTCACCCGCCATGTCCTCGTCCTGCACGTCGACAGTGATGTCTTGTTCAAAGTCCGTAACTAGGAAGTCGTGGCTTTCGTTCCATTCTGGTTCGCGGTTGTTGTCTACGGTTGAGGTCTTCCACTCGCCTTCGGCCCCCACTTTGACTTTGACGTAGCAGTCTGGAACGTCTTCGAGTTTGACTTTTGCCATGAGCTTCTTGAGACCGCTCTTCTTTTCGCCTCGCTTGGGCGCGTCAATGCCAGTGGCTTTGCTGATGGTCACGCGGATGACGCCGTGGTGCGGCTGGAAGGTCTTGAAGTAGTCGGTGTTTGGATCCAGCTTGACGAGGAAACGGTTGGGGAGTACGGCCATTGAATCAATGACACCAAGAATTGTCTTGCGGACAGTGCTGTCAATAATAGAAAAGTCGGCAATGTTTGCAGCGTCGGTGAAGTCAAGCTTCAGAGTCGGTGTGTTGAGGAAGGCAATCTGGACAGCTCCGATCTATCCTCAGTCAGCATTATCCTTGATGTCGGCTAATCAGACATAGCCTACCAGAGGAATGACGTTTGTCAATGGGCACAGCAAGACGCTGATGCGGCCCTTCATGTGAACCCGCTCCACACCCTATACATCTCGTTAGCCCGATCCCTGACCTTCTAGCTCCATACAAGACATACCACTTTCGGAACTAGGCTACCGTCAAGCTCAAAGTCACACACACCCTCCCAGTTCATATCCATATCCAGCTTGATCCCTCCGGCCGTCGTCTTGTGCACATCGACATTTGAAAAGCCGATTGGAACGTGTCCAAACTCGATCTTGACAAAGCGCAAGTTGGACAGCGGACTGGGAAGTGTGGAGGCAAGAATGGGTTCAACTGTGTCCTTGATCATGTTGGAGCCAGCCACGCAGATGTTGGGCCACAGATTCTTAATGATGTCATTGAGGAAGCCTGGTATTGCGAGTTAGCAAGTTGTATGATGAAGTCTGTTGGTGAGGCTGTCGTGATACGGGGTGGAAGGGGCAAGAGGGCGTATAGCAGTGTAATCGTGTCAAAAGGCTCCTCTTTCATCCCATACCTGCTGGTTCAGAGCCGCCAGAGGCGGTCAACTGGTGGACAAGCGATGCAGGTGCTTGGTTCGCCATGATGTGTTGTTAATTCGTCCTTTGGGAGCTACAGGTAGCGTCACGTTTCAGGTTCCACGAGGTGATCAACAACAAGCTTGAAATAGCTGAGGGGAGCTTGATCTCACTCAGATTGTGAGATACAGGGAAAAGAGAGGAATTGAGTGATACTGAGTGAGGTGGAGGGGAGTATGTTTGCCTTGAGAGGGAGTAAAACACGGTACCAGGTAACTAGCCAGCTTAGACTGCATGCAACTACACGTGTTGCATCCTGTTTGTTGTCTCCATGCTTGGAAGTAACTACTTTGACGTCACTTTACGTCCCAAAACAACGCCTGTGCTGCAGCCGCAGCTGAACCCCGCTGTGGCAGGTGAAAGCCACACGGTTGAAGCCACACATCACGTGTCGGAGCTTCAACTCTATCTCTACGCTTATGTCAGCAGAACCCCCGACTCACTTTACCTTTTTTTCCTTTTCCTACACTCTCGGCTATACTTGCTCGTGTACTGGACTAAGCTTACACTAATTGCGCTATCCTAACGCCACACCCATCCTTTTTGTCCGACACACACCCACCTCTTCAACCCATGTACCTAAGTACCTATGTACCCATGTAGCCACGATTCTCCTACCGATACCATGCATGCCGCAGAAACAAGAAAAAAATCACGTGTCGTTTGTCGCCAATCTGGCAGAAAAGCAACTACAAGTACCCTGGCCGCGTACCGTACATCGGTTACACCGAACCCGTCTACCCTGGGAAACTAGGCTGATATCCCTACCTTGCTACTAACGGCATGGCGCCCACGAGAATAGTACTTTGTCTTTTCTTTTGCCTCGGTTGCTGCTTCCGCTCATGTCCAAGAAGAGTCGGTGGTGGTACAGGGGCAGACGAAACGCTCAGACCGGCGTTGAAATCGAGCACGTTGTGGCTTGCGCAAGGAGGGTGTTTGGCACCTGCACTATCCCATGCATCGATGGCTGCTTTTGCCAAGATGTCCCCCATGTACCCTGTTCTCTCGCCACACGTGTACATCAAATCTGTGATCTGTTGCGATCCCAGCACGATCGGATACCTGGATACGTATGTCGTGCACACACCGATGAAGGCAGAGGGTGTGTCTACCATGGCCTTGGTAAACACAAGGGGGGGATGTATGAGGTAACGAGATGCTGACTGGTCGGCAGCAGATCCTGTAGTAACATGTTGCTTTTTGCGGTGCGATACGCGAATGAGATTGGCGATCTGAGCAAGGACAGTGGACAAAGAACATGCATGTACATACGAAGTATGTCTATATACTTGGTAGACATTGTGCAATCGTATGTCGATCCTGCCAAGCAAGTGTCTGACTAGACGGTGTATGTGGTGTATGTATGTACGTATGTACGTATGTATGTATGTTTCTTCTCTCGGCAACCCTCCCATTCTATGGCGGCAAAGGCTTGCCATTCGGCTTCGTACCATTGCAAGGCGCATCCAACGCACTCTCCCTGATACCCTGCACCACCTGTCCCTCGTATCCGATCAACACGGCCTCGCCACTTGGCTCGTACGCCTCCCAGCCCATCCTAGGCAAGCCATGCACAGGGTCCTTGGCAAATGCCAGATAGTAATCCTGCACCTTCTCGCTGACTTGGCGCTGGAAGTCGGTGCCATTGCCCCTTGCAATACCATAAGTGCCAAAGTACAGCGGCAGATCAGACGAGTGATACGCGCCCTGCCATGGCTGAGGCGCGATATTGCTAAAATTGCCAGCATACAGGTAGCGGAATGTGGTAGTGTTAGCCAAGTAGCGATCCTGCGTTGTCTGTGCCGCAGGGCAGAGAAAGTAGCTTGCAGTAGCCTTGTCGGCCTCGGATCTAGGTGGTCCATACGTCTTGTTGTACGCCGGGAACGCAGTGCCCTCGTCCTTGGTCGTGCCAATAATGGCAGGCTTGCGAGTGAATTTTCCGGCCAACGCGCGCGCCGTGACGTCGGAGAAGAAGGTGCGGTTATCGTGTACCGGATCGAAACTGAGACCTGGTGCTGCGCCGCTGTCGGCATGCTGTTTGAGGAATTTCTCGATGGACACAGCGTCGACGCCCCTGAGGCAGTCAAGCTCAGTTGAGGCGCGGGTATCGTTGCAACCAAAGTGCTGGGCGACATAGGTAAAGCTGGTGTGCTGCGTATCTGAGCTTGCGATTGGCAGAAGAGCAGTACCCGAGTTCATAATTAAGCCCGAGACAATGGGGTCCTTGGGGTAAGCGAAGTTGTAGTTGTCGACCGAAGCCGCGCCTGCAGACTGTCCCCAGAGCGTGATGCGGGCTGGATCACCGCCAAAGTTGCGAATATTGTCTCGGATCCATTCGAGAGCCAGACGCTGGTCCAGAAAGCCGAGGTTCTGTTCGTCATCCTTGAGATCTTTGGAATTAGGGAAACCAAAGATGTTTAGACGGTAGCTGCAGATGGGTAAGTCATCTTTCGACACTCGCTAGGCTATCTATTTTGACTTACTTGATTCCAACAACGATGTGCTCTCCCGTTCTCTCAACCCATCTCGCAGGGATCTGATATGGGACAGTCGGTCCTCCAGTCACGAAGCCTCCCCCATGAATCCAAACGAGCACAGGCAGCAGGTCATTCTTGTCCTTGCGACCCTCGCACCGATCCAAAGGCGCCCAGATGTTGAGCTTCAGACACTCTTCAGACTGGTACAGACGCGGCGTAATAATAAACTCAGGCGCGTCGTTCAGCCAAACATTTGGCTTGTCGCCTTCAAACTGAGGGCAGGACGGGCCCAGCACATTCGCCTCGAGTACCTTATTCTCCCTCCTCTTCGGAGCCGGGGGCAACCACCTCCTTCGACCGACCGGCTGTTCAGCAAAAGGGATGCCGAGGTACTGCGCAACATTTGGCGTTACATTATCCGTGAAACCATTTACCTGGCCGGACGAAGTACGAATAGTCGCAGGGGCACCTGCTACAGCCCAAATAGGAAACTGAGCGAGTCCCAGCAAAATTGCTGTAGCAATCACCATACTGGACAACGAAGAAAGCAGAAGAAGCAGAGAGATCTAAGGAGGATCTCTCTCGACTCCTCATCTTCGCCCCCCAGGTTTTTGTACTTCGTAGTAGCTCTCTGGGGTTACCTCGGGACAATCTCCACGAGGCAACTAGACTAGTAACCTACTTCCCCCACGTAATAGCGGCGGAAAACTTGGGTCCGCAGCCAATACGTGCTAGGGGGAGCATGTAATTGACATCATAAGGAGTTTAGGCGGGGGCGTGTCATTGGGTCGCGTGGTTTAGAAAAAAATCCTAGTCGCAAACGTCGCTCCCGTTGTAACCTAGTTTGACGCATGGTCCCCTACTCACGGATGTAGGACTTGTAAGCCAGGGGGAGGGGTTCGCGATTGACATGGGGTAGAAAATAAGCATTTGAACGAGATAAAGTTTCGTAACGACTTTTTCCTACGGCCGGGGAGCAAAGTGTACAGTTCCGGGTGTGATTATCAACCATGAACCATGGAAAATTGCCTGTTCGTCGAGCAGTAAAAGCTGGCAGTGACCTCGGGAAAGCCCAACGGTCCGGACCAATTGCCGGTCCCACTTCGTAAATGGATTCCCGCCATCGGCAGCATCACCGAGTATCCGACGGCCATAAAGGAAAGTGGCTGGACTACGGAAAGAGTCGCTGTTTGATTGTAATACCCTGTTCTGAGGACCATTGCGCCCGTTCCCCTGCCTGCGACACCTTCAATCCGTGGCCTTCAATCCGTGGCCCTGGCCCTGGTCCTCCAATATCCCCAGCCCATAGTACAACCCCCCCAAGAAAGCCATATTGAAACCAAACCCACCATGAAAATCCTCATAACCGGCGCCAACGGCTTCGTCGGCCGCCTTCTCGCTCAACACCTCCTCACCACGCACCCGGACGCAACACTCATCCTAACCGACATCACTGCGCCGCCCTCGCCTTCATCATCATCATCCCAAAACATCCTCTGCCTATCCACCGACCTCACCTCCCCTTCCGTCTGCACATCTCTCATCACCACCCACGCCCCTGATGCCATCTACATCCTGCACGGCATCATGTCCAGCGGCAGCGAAGCGAATCTCGATCTGGGGTTGTCCGTCAACTTCCATTCCGTCATGACACTACTCGACGCGCTGCGCACACAGCAGCGTCCTTCAGACACCACCAAGGTCGTTTTCACCTCGTCCTGCGCCGTGTACGGCCGGCGCGCAGTCACGCATGTCGCGAGCGAGACGGACGTAGTGCCGATGCCTGAATCTAGCTACGGGACGCAGAAACTCATGATTGAGATGCTGGTGAATGACTACTCGCGACGGGGCCTCATTGACGGCCGCAGCGTGCGGCTACCAACTGTTTTTGTGCGAGCAGGTGCGCCCACGGCGGCCGCGTCGTCGTTTGTCTCTGGGATCGTGCGCGAGCCGTTGCACGGCGTCGAGGCCGTGTTGCCGGTGGATCCAAAGATAGGGATTTGGTTGACGTCGCCGAGGACACTGGCGCGGAATCTGGTGCATGCCATGGAGGTGCCGACGGAAAGGCTGGGGTATTTTAGACAGGTCTTGTTGCCTGGGTTTACGGCGTCGAGTGGACAGATTCTTGAGGCGTTGGAGAAGGTGGCAGGAAAGGACGTTAGAGGCAGAGTGAGGGAGGAGAGGGATGACGTGGTGCAGAGGATTGTGGAGAGTTGGCCTGAGAGGTACGATACGAGTAGGGCGAGAGAGTTGGGGTTTAGTGAGGATGTGGGGTTAGAGCAGACGATTATGGATTTCATGGAGGGGGAGGGGATCAAGGCATGACAGGGGTGACATCTGCATAGGAATGCAAGTTATGACAGAGACGGAATTTGTCTGGGATGTCGGGTACATCGCAGGCACGAGACATGAATGACGGCCACGAATGAGATCGGAATAGATTGCAGAATTCATATAATGTACATTGTTAGACTTCAAGAGTTTCACAGAGTACATATCCAACCAACCCATAGCACGGTCCGATACCAAACGGCAACGAACACGGTTTGAGTTCAGTCCATATCAATATGCCGCTAAATTGCAGAAACACATCTGGACGAGCGCATGAATGCGCAGTTTAGTTCTTTGCCACAACCTTGTCTTTCTCAGCATCAGCTTCATCCTTTTTGGTATGAGCCTTGTCATCGTCAGTGGTCTTATCGCCCTCAGCATCAAAGACCAAACTGCGTCTCTTGACATCCTGCGGCGGAGGCGAAGTCACTGGGTTGTCCGCACCGAGCGTAGCATCCCTCTCCCGCTTGAAATCTTCGGCCCTTTTGGTGTCATCTGGCGGAGGCGAGGACAAGGGGGTCTTGTTGCCCCATCCTTTTCGTTTCTCACTTGCCCAAGTTCCCCAACTAGAAAAGTACGCGCTGGCTCTTGCTTGTGCGTTTGAGAGGTCTGGAGCTTGTGATTTCCCTTGTGCTTGATCAGTTGCGGATTCCTTGTACTCGGAATATAGAACTTACACTTCTTCTCTTCCTCGGCCGACCGTCCTTCCTTCTCAGCCTGGATCCTTGCTTCTTCGGCCCTCTGCTTCTGGGCCTCTCGCATAGCCTCCATCTCTGTCCAAAGTCTGTTGTAAGCAGAGGAAAACCTTTGCTGGCCCACAGCAAGCTGTTTTCCAATAATCTCCTTGCTCTTCTCTAGTCGTTCGTCGAGATGCATCTCTGCTACCTGCCTAATCGCCACGCGAGAATCAGTACACATACTCCAAAGGAGACGGCTTGGAATGTGGGGTTGTTGCAAAGACTAAGAAAGAAAACTTAGTTGGAATTGCAAGACGGAGAAAAGGAAAAAAGGAAAACGTACTGTGCTAAACGGCGTTGAACGTCTTCCATGCTGAGCCCACCCGAGCAGGGATGCTTAGGATCGACAATGTCGAAGAGATGTGAGTCGGTGAACTTGTTCCAGATACGGAAATTCTCCGTTTGCATCCACGCGTGCACCCACTCGGTTGAGAATTCGCTCGACGGATCCCCTTCGACTTCGGTGATCAAGTGCTCTTTATGTGCGTTCTTTTCCATATACAGCTTGTACTTGACTGAACTGAGCATTGCAAGCAGGTATTCCTCGAACTGCATGCGGATGAACTCTTCGCTTCCAGCATACCCATGATCCTTGGGCCGCGCAGGGTCGGATTCATCCCATGTATCATAGACGGTTTGGGTTAGGAAATCAATCCACCGCCGGTCTGGTGTTGACAAGACGGATGCTTGGCGAAGCGAAGCCGAAGTAATGTTAACGGTGTGATCGTCGAGGTTGATGAGGATGTCGCTATAGCGGTCTTTTTGCTGCAGTAATAGTGAATTTGTAGAGCCGACAATGTACGACTTTGTGTCTTGATCAGCCAACACATCGAGCTGCTGAAGCGGAGTGTACGGTCCGAAGAGCGAGCCTGTGCCGAACAGCTGCAGGGGTAGGCCCATGTATGCGAGCACTGCTATATATTAACACACGGAATCGTTGTATGAGTTTGAGTACTGACAGGAGGCGCGCTCCGATGTTTTTAGAGACGTAGGCATGACACACTTCTCCTCGCACGAATTGAATTTTGGGTCAGCAGCATCTTGTAGGTGGCGCATAAGGCCGGGTATCAGAGAAATAAGAGCAAATTGCATCATGCATAATCGTTCGCAATGGGAGCCGAAGAAAAGGACCTGCTGAGTGTCAAATCGCGCAAACTCTTGTTTGGAAGCATACATCGTACCTTGGGTTGAAGTAAGGCGCATTTGAAGAGAACCAGCGTCTGCGACTTGAACTCGTGTATGAGTTCGCGGAGGGAGATGCCAAAGTAGTGGTCCTGCCCTTCCTGATTTTTAAGCAGCTGAGGCAGACTTTCTGTAAACCGCTCCAAAATCTCAATGTCTGTAAAGTCCCTATGATATGCGTCAGACACAGGATCGCTTTCCCCTTTGATAGCCAGTACAATACCTCTGCGCAAACCACAATTGAGTGACAATGCCCAATTGTGCCTTGATGGCGCCAAAATGCTGTGGGCTGTTGGTTATGACCACTACCGCCTTTTGTACCGTACTCCTTGTAACCTCAGCAGGCCGGTCGATGAGCTTGCTGGCGTCTAGCTGGCGCGTACACGAGATACCGAAAAGAGAGGTCGCGGGCTCAGTCGAGGTTTGTGCGCGGCGGAGCGTGAAGTAGGAGTAGTCTTCGGTCGAGGCATGAGCGCCATCACTCAGGGCCATAAAGGGTAGGAGGGACCAGTCGTTGTCTGCTGCTGGGTCGGTTCCCTCTTCTGCCCCAAGCCAGAGTTCGATTTCCGGGCCTCTAGTATCGCAGTTAGAATGTTGCCCCCCACAACTTGAGATGAATTGCAGCCAGATCAGCTTACCGCGCATGATGAAAGTCCACCACGCATACGAGAGGACGAAGCGTCGCCATGGCTGTGCGCTCGCAAAGGATAATCGCACGGCGGTCAGGTTCGAGAAAGTGAAAGATATGAGGCCATAAGGGGCCGGGCTTAGGTCCTAGGCATAGTTGCGGAACGCGATGCGGGCGGTGACGAACAGCATCGGTCCCTCCACCAGCCAGCCTTATGGTACGGGGGGACTAGGCCGATTCGGGCCCAAGCCTCGGCCATTGCTCACTAGCCACCGCCACAGCGAATCTCTTGCTCAAAGCAGATGTGATTTGCGCGTTGTTTGACAACATAATCTCATATTCCTACCTAAGCGGGGCCATGGCCCCAATCGTGTCATGAAACATTTCCCTCGTGTACCAGCATTGATAATCCAAATGGCAGAGACATAGCAGTGTCCATCTAACCGCCCACCTTCATGCCACATGGGTCCACTGAACGAGACCTTGGGAATCATTGAGAAAATCCAAATCCGCATGCTCCACGCAGATGATACATCGAACCTGTGTAAACTACATAACTCGGTGCCAGAGGCTGCAAAGTATTATGGCTTGATTCTGGACAGCAATGACTAGATTAGCTGCCGTTGTTCTCTGGCTCCTGTGCCGCATCGACATTGTGGTAATCCAGAATCTCCGAGTACCTGTGTCGTGTTAGCTTATTGTATTCTGTCTTTTTTTCTCCTCTATGCTTTGGAAAGCCTACATCATGATCTTCCAAGTGTCAACTGGCAAGTCTGCGTCGTTGAACGACCAATCAAACTTCTCTTCGGCCACCGGCTCATCGGTCGGGTCGTGGTAGGGAGCAAGGTATGGGTGAGCGAGAGCCTGCTCTGCTCGGACGCGCTTCCTAGGGTCAAAGACCAGCATGTTTTCTAGAAGATCGACGGCTGTACAAGTCAGCCCCAGCACTCAGGACACATGTTTCCAACACTTACCCTCTGGCTCGGCGTTCTTGAACTTGTTGGCCAACGGTTGCCTCTCGCGCTTGGGGAGTGATTGGACGAATCGCAATGTCTACAGAGTCTTAGCAGAGGCTCCTCTGGTTCTGGTTGGGGCATTCTTACGTTCTCACTGCAGATGGTCTGGATCACATCATCTGGGGGAGTGCCCAGAAGCTCCGTGATGATGGAGAACTGGTTCACGTGGTCCTTTCCAGGGAAAAGGGGCTTGCCTTCGAGCATCTCGGCAAAGATACATCCAGCGCTCCAAATGTCAACCTCCACATCGTACTTTTGCCACGTGA
>JAODYC010000011.1:325116-346634 GCA_026262405.1 Curvularia hawaiiensis | reverse complement strand
AGATTCAGTTGGTATCTGAGCACGAAATGCAACTCTCCGTTGATAGTTCACAGAATTCGAGACGCATCATGCAGAATGTCAGTGATCCCTAAGGTCAGATAGTATGATATGTTGTCAGGAAACGAGCCGGCCTATTCACGAGAGTCAGCATTGTAACAATTTCCAGATGGATGAGTACAACTTTAATTGGTATTGAGAGAGCTGCTCAAAAGCTCATACGAAGCGTTCTCTCAGCTAGTCGACTGACTAGTTGGCGGCCCTGGCTGGTGTTGTAATTTCGTGAAGAAATTCCGTTGGTTGGCCCAGAGTAGGTCGGTGGAAACATCATCCAGCATTTCGTCTGGCGTGGGAAGTATCCTATAATGTTTGTGAAAATACAGCGACTCTCGTTGAGTGAGGTAGTCACCGGCCAAGTCGAACATCAATGTCTTTTTGCCTTGACAGTGTTAAAGAATCGCAAACGACGAAATGGGAATGCCTCCGAGGAAACAATTTAAATCCAGGAAATTTAGACATTGTGTACGAAGACCATGTTCCAGGCAGGGATACCCGACGGAGCAGCAAGCTGTTTATATCGGGTCCGAATGGCAGCACCACCTACGTCCATGAATTCAGTGATCAAAGGGGAGGGCATGTCGAATATGGCACACTCGTTCCTTTCGCCTTCATATGAGGTCTCTTTTTGACGGGTTTGACGTCTTCGATTTGTGATTGCACACTTGGTTCTTGGATTGAAAAGAGGGCCATTATACGCGTATGGTGAAGATGGAATTGACAAAGGTCTTGAATACTGGTGGGAAGTATTCATGTCGAAAGGTACAGCATGCTATTCGATTCAAAAGCTCACCAATAGTTACGCAACACATGCATCTTGAGACTCTAAGTGGGGAAGAGAAAACGTTTCACATGGTTAGTGACACCGTCTGGTCGAGCAGATGCGCTTCCGGTCAATCAGGCGAGTGCTGTTGTGGCTGATGGACCCTGTTACGTCAGCCCTGGGTGCTTTTGGCGGGGCAGCTCGCGCTGAAACAGGCGCTAGCAGCTCTCCCCTCTACCAGACGCTCCTGCTCTTCGCTGCTTCCATCTCTATTGCAATATCTTCCCAGATCGTAACTTTATTTCTGAAGCACTACAGGAGCATACGAAGTCATCAACAGAATGCCGCAGTTCAGCGACATCTGGCTGCCATGCCTCATTCTGCTCGTGTTTTGGGCTCGCCCCACCGCAGCTTTCGGTGCGGGCAACATTGCGAGCCTGAGCGCCATTGAGGGACAGAACTGGCGCCATGGAGATATCGAAGACACTCTTCTTACGCTGCTCATTAGCGGCCATACTGGCAAGAAATTCAGCAAAATGGACGTCAAGCGTGTCTACTTTGGCAACTGGCTCCGCGACTATTCACAGGCAGTCGACGTCGGCACGGTCAAGATGGTATCGGCAGAGGCTATTCGCATTCTGCTATGGGTTCTTGGATTCATGAGCTTTGGATACGGCACCAAAGAGTTCGAAGTCACTCGCGACCGTCTTGGTTGCTACAGGCCAGAGGAGCACATCGACAACCCCAAGGTTAGTTGCACAGCCCATCCGGCCAAACACAAATACTGACATAGCAGGACTACGCTGACAACATCGATGCCCGCGACTACGACCGCCGCCTTCGAGGCCCCGTTGATGAACGCCGTGAGCTCAGCGTCAACGAGGACACCGGCCTCAAGAACTACATCGCCTCAGAAGGAATGGGCATCACAACTTCAGCCGGCATGGTCCGCGACCTGCTCCACCGGTGCATCGACCTCGGTCGACGCTCTGGGGGACGAGGTCCTGATTTCTACGAAGCTCTCCGCCTTCTCGGTACTGCAACACACTGTCTGGAGGACTACGCTGCTCACTCCAACTATGTTGAGCTTGCCTTGATCGAGCTTGGTGAAAGGGATGTTTTCCCGCACGTGGGGAGAAATGCCCGCTTTGAGGTTCGAGAAGCCCGCAAGGCGGTATACCCCATTGTTACTGGTACTTTTGGTGGTGTCGATTTTCTGCACTCGGTTTGCGGAGAGATCACGGATAAGGCTACGCAATCAGAGCTTCAGGAGCTTGAGGGCGCCATCTCCAACGCTGACAGGAGCAAGAACAAGAGCAAGATTAAGGAACTCCTCACTAAGCTCCCCGAAGGCATCTTTGGCGGCAAAGACGAGGCTAGCAAGGCTGATGAGCTCGAGAACAATGCCAACGCTGCAGCCATGGGCAACATGCACATCACTCCAAAGGAGCCAGAAGCTTTTACTGAACAGATTGGAGAGCTGGTCAAGCAGATCTATCCCATCATGGAGTTCCACGATGAGATCATGCAATCCATTTCTGAGTTCATCGAGAAGATTCCTATCTTGCCGGATCTCATCGAGGAAGTCCAGAACCAAGTCACCATCTTCGTCTTTAGTCTGCTCGCTCCCTACGTTTTGCCCATTCTCAGCCAGGTCAAGACCGAGCTTGAGGAAGGCTCGAGCGAGGTCATTGCCAGCTCTCGCGACAAGCAGCACATTGTCTTCAACGACGACGACTGTACCGATCCTACCCACAGTATGCTTTCCAAGGACCACTTTTCCAACGTCCTGAATGAGCCTGCTGGACAAGTAGCTTCAGCTACTATTGCGTGGGCAGTCCCACAGGTCGTTCGCTGCTGGGACGGTGAAGCAAACCCCGACGAGGTCATTCAGACCATCATAGACGGTGTTTTCCACCACCCTGCTTGTGTCGATAGTGCTAGGGGTAGGAGTCGTGAAGGCCGTCAGATCATGTTTGACACAGTGCGCAGATGGTGGGAATCCAAAGATGGGCGAGCACAGGACACCTTCCGTGACCAACTCAGTCGCGAGGGTGTAGAGAGTGGCCGTAACCATAAGGAAAACATCCATGACAAGGGACACGGTTGCGGCAAGCCTCTTGGTATGGCGAACAACTTTGGCTCGATGGGCGGTAAGGGCGGTAGCTCCAACCCACAGATTCAACAAGCCTCCGATCATATGGGCAAGCTTGCAGGTGAAGCCGTCGGTGGCGGCGCCCTAGGCGGACTTGTTGGGGGTCTCGTTGGTGGTGTTGGAGCCTCCATTCTTGGAGGTGCGTTTGCTGAACAGGAGAAGAAGGGCCGTCAGGAAGAGAGATACGGCAACGACGGTTCCTACACGCAGTCGTACACAGAAACCGGCCACCACCAGGCTTCTTCGTACGGTGACAGCGACCGCTACGGACGCGCCCAGTACGAACAGACACAATACCCAAGCGGTGGACGTCGAGAGGAGTACTCTCGCCAGGAGCGAGACGAGCGTGGTGGATCGTACAGCTATCAGCAAACTGTCGAAACATCAAGCTACAGTGGCTCTGGCGGATATGAGCGTCATGAACAGCGTCGTGTCCAGCAAGGCAATGAATGGCGTTCCGAGGAGTCACGCGAGGGCTTTGACCGATCAGGAGAGTACTACTCAGAGCAGCATGAGTGAGTAGTCAGTGTCTGATATAGCGGGTATGTTCTAACGTTTGAATAGGCGACGTGGTAAGTCCAAAAAGCATGACGACGATTCCGACTCGGGCGACGGAGATTCATATGAGAAACGCTTGAAGAAGGAACGCAAGCAGCGCGAGAAAGAAGAGAAGAAGCACCGCAAGCACAGAAAACACGGAAGTGGTTCCGAAGACTCGGACGACGATGCTGACAAGCGTCGATCAGGTTCGGGAGAGCACAGGCGTCGCTCCCGCTCTCGTTCTCGTGAGCACGAGCACCGCCGCAAAAAGAGTGGCAGTCGCTCGCCCAAGCGTTATGGTGAGGAGTCGGGATACGGTCGCCGACAGCAAGATTATGGCCGTGAAGAATCGTACGGGTAAGAAACTCTGGGAGATGGCGGTTACTATAGTAGTAGCCGCAGGAATTTTGCGTCCATTACTAACTCTTACAGTTCCGGCGGATATGGCCGTCAAGAAGAGTCGGGCTACGGTCGCCAGGAAGAATCAGGCTACGGTCGTCAAGAATCGAGCTATGGCCGTCAAGAGTCTTCTCGTTATGGCGACGACTCTTATTCCTCCGGCGGCTACGGTCGTTCCGAAGGTCTCGAATATGGTGGTGAGCGCCCTGAGCGATCTTATGGCGCTTCTGGCGTACCTGGTGGATTTGGTGGAGAAGAGGAAGAGTACGGCCAGCGGAGACAGGAGTATGGCTCAGGAGGATATGGTGGCTCTGGAGGATATGGTGGCTCTAGCGGATATGGTGGCTCTGGCGGATACGGCAATGAGGGTTATGAGCGTCGATACTGAGTATGACGTCGCCTAGGCGGGGTGTTTATGCTTATGTGTTGTGCCCGGAGCACCATGTTAACTTCACTATAGTACCGCAATGAGCACCTGGCGCGAGTAGCCGATGAGCCGATAGGCAAGAATGTTACGTGATTTTTTAGTATCATTGTGCCAAGTGAGACTTCGAATCTACATAAAATACACATGCGGAGCCTAGTTCCATATTTCCGTTCTTCAATCAGGTTGAAATTACAGAACTAGAAAAAAAATTCAGTCATTATCGTTCGAGACCGGATTTGGAATGTGGAAGCTGGCGCATATTATAGTAAGGATCCAACTAGGACAAACTTGCGGAGAGATGGGCGTGACATGATGCGCGCAGTTCAGACGCGCTAATACCAAGCTGGGACCATGCCGACCCTCACGTTGGAAAGATTAACCAGAACGCGCCTACACCACCAATTCTACTCTGCTGTGTCCCTTCTGCGTTTCCCTTCGTTCGTGTTGCCAGCGCAATGACGAGTATTGACGAGCTTTTTAAAGGCGCAAACGGCTCCGCGAAGCGCAAGTTCGAGAACCCAAATGAAGCCGACCCGACACAATCCTACAAGACCGCAAAGCTAAACGGAAATGGCGATGTAAAAGGCTCAGCACAAGCCTCCGTTGCCGACGAAGACGACGAAGATGAAGCTGGCCCTTCATTACCACCAGATTTCGACGACGGCCCAGGCGACGATGACGAAGGACGTTTCTTTGGCGATGGCTTGGACGAGAATGCGCGAGATGCCATGGAATACATCGATGCGCTAGATGGCGACGAAGCCATAAGGGAAGAAAAGTACGATGTTCCTTGGGTGCGCAAATTGGCGCTCAATTTTGAGAAAAAGGTCAATAAGAATGCCTCGTTGCGCGCGAAGTATGAAGATGACCCAACGAAATTCATGGAATCAGAAGGCGATCTGGATGAGGGCATAAAGGCACTGAGCATACTGTCAGAGCACCCGGAGCTATACGAGGAATTCGCAAAGACCGCAGCGGCCTCAAAACTGGTGGAACTACTGGCACACGAGAACACAGACATTGCAATCGGCGCGATTGAAATGATATCAGAGCTGACAGATGAGGACGTGGGAGGAGAGCAGGAGCAATGGGATGCGCTCGTGGCGGCATTCATGGAGGCCGACCTGCTCAGCCTACTCATCTCCAACTTCTCGCGTTTCGACGAAACCGACGAAGCGGACGCATCGGGCGTCTACAATTCCCTGAGCGTAATCGAGAACCTGCTATCGCAGCCCGCGAACACGGACATAATAGGGAAGGAAACCACATTACTAAAGTGGCTATTAGACAGAATCCAAAAGGCCGAAAAACCAACATCACAAAATAAACAATACGCCTCGGAGATCCTCTCCATCCTCACACAATCATCCCGACCAAACCGAAACCATGTTGCTGAAGTCAACGGAGTCGAAGTCTTCCTCACAAACCTTGCGCCGTACCGAAGAGACGATCCTGAAAAGGACAGCTACGAAGAAGAATACATGGAGAATCTGTTCAACTGCCTATGTTCCGTCACCGAAGAGCCCCTCGGCAAAGCCAAATTCCTCGAAGCAGAAGGCGTAGAACTCTGTCTCCTCTTCATCCGCGACGGCAAAACAAGCAAAAGCCGTGCTCTCAAAGTGCTTGACCACGCCTGCGGATACGCAGAAGAAACAGCAGAATCATCCCAAGGACAAGACGCACCCTCACTCAACAGCACCATGGCCGTGTGCGACAAAGTCGTCGAATCCCGCGGCCTAAAACCCCTCTTCTCCACATTCATGAAATCAAAGAAATCAGACCCCCAGCAAACCGAGCATATCCTCGGTATCTTCGCCTCCCTGCTGCGCTCCCTCCCTGGAAACTCGGACTCCCGCTTCCGCCTCCTCGCAAAGTTTCTCGAGAAGGACTACGAAAAGATATCCAGGCTCGTCACCCTAAGACGCGACTATGTTGCGCGCCTCGCGGCGTTTGACACAAGGAGTAAAGACAAGAAGCGCGGACTGAGCAAGGAGGAGCTGGAGGTCTGGGAGCTGGAGAATATCTCAGATAGGTTGAGCGAGGGGCTGTATTGTCTCGAGCGCGTGGATGCTATTCTAGCGTGGTTGGTGGCTGAGGATGCGGGCGCGAAGAAGGCGATTGTGGAGAGGTTGGCGGAGAGGGATGAGCGGTTGGCGGATGTGAAGGCTACGTTGCAGGCGCAATTAGATGGCGTGCTGGCGGTTGAGAAGGCGGAAAGGGAAATGTTGGAGACTTTGGTGGGGTTTTTGGATTGAAGTGCGTGTGTAGTGACAGGAAGGGAATATGGATTGGAGTTTTCTGATGGTTCTTGAACGAGTATGCTTAGACAGGCTTTTGGTGAGAACATGCAGAGAAAGGATTTTTTATATCAGGAGGATAAGACTACAGAATTTCGGACCTCAAACAAGTTGCTGCAATTGCGGCAATGCCAGATCAGTGAGATATTTAGATATTCGATGAAAATGCAAAACTGATGCTTTGCCCCAATCAAACCATTCCCCGTACCCAGCTATGGCCTATAGTCTTCCTTTCCCTCTCTCTTCACTATATACTTCATGCAAAACTGACAAACGTAACCTTCGATGTCTCCTTTCTCTGGAACCTTCTAACCTTCTGCCTCAAACTCGTAGGCATTCGACTTGTGCTTGGGTTCAAACTTGAAGTTCTCATGGGCTGGGCCAAGGAACATTTCACTGTGATGTTGTTAACTACTTGAACAGGTTTCAATGGTAAAAAGCAAGAAACATACCTGATCTTAATCCAATCCTTGTAATGCTCACTCGCCATCAAAGTCTCCAGTTCATTTCGACCCTTGAATCTCGGTGGGCGATCCTGAATATGCGGAGGCAAGTACTCCAGCAATCCCACAGGCACATAGCGATGCGCAAAGCTGAGCCACTCGAGCAAGAAACGGCGTGTGGTACCGATTCCCATTTCATCGGAACCCCACGTTTGCAGGCCATACTTTGTGAATTTCTCAATGTAGGAGAGACGCTCGGTGGCGGACTTGTCGAGGTACTGGCCCTTTTCGATTTCCTCAAAGAGCCAGGGCTTGATGAGGGCGCCGCGGCCAGCCATGACTGTGTCAACTTTGGCGTTTTCCAGGTGGTTGTAGTAGTCGACGTGTGAGTAGCAGTCGCCATTGCCGACAAAGTAGACATGGCCGCCATTTGCGAGATCACGGGGATCTGCTTCCTTGATTGTGTCGGTTTGAGCGTCCTTTTCCTTTCGCAGTCGGTTGATGAGAGCAGAGCACTCGGCTATGTACGACCAGTCTGCACTCTTGGTGTAACGCTGTTGCTTGCTTCGGCCATGTAATGTGATTGCAGCGATACCGGATGTGCCTTTTCCGGATTCCACGGCTTCATGACCGCCGAGTACGAGACGCTTAATGAGTTTCTGCGCGGTGGGGTGGTTGTCCTTGGTGCCCATGCGGATCTTGACGGTAATGGGTACTTCTTTCGAGACATAGGTCATACCACGGAGGATGTGCTCCAGTTTGGCTTCGCTATCTAGGAGCGCAGAGCCACTTCCCTTCTCGCAGACGAGGTTGATTGGGCATCCACAGTTGAGATCGATGGCTCGCAGCTTCGGGCAGTGATCAGTCAACACCTCGACGGTTTTCGTCGCCAGCCATGGCTTGTTTGCAGCAATCTGTGCACCAAACTTAAGATCTGTAGAGTTGTCGTATCCCTGTACCACGGTGTTTTTCGCCAGAAATTTTGGTGGAGTGATCTCGGACTCGTGAGCCTTCATGAGCGCCCACTCGCCTTTGTCACCTTGGATTAAAGGCATGCCCATAGCCATCTCGCTCCAAGTCACTTGACAGCCAAAGTCGATGCAAAGTCTACGGTAAGGCAGGTTGCCCTGGGTAGTCAGAGGTGCAAGCATAGGTGTCTCGGGTCCGTAGTACAGCCGTCGCTTTTCGGAGGGTCTGAAAGGTGCCTCCACATACTCTGCCCTACGCGCCTCTTTCTCCTCTTTGAGGATTTCTGGGTCCATCTGAGCAGCATCAAACATGTCTCGTTCGTTCCGGCTATTGCTCTCAATCCATTGCAGGTACTGATCAGACCGTGGAGTGCCGATCTTCCTTCTTGAGAGACCAAATTTGACTTCTTTGGGCACAATGTTGACCACTTCAGCTTCTGCCTCTTCATCATTTCCTGACCCAGATAGCTTCGCTTTGAGTTCAGCATTCTCTTTCAGTATAAGCTCCTTTCTCCCGTCCTCTGTAGTGCGCTCCTCTGAGTGGCTGCCAACGAACCGACACTTCCAACCAAAATGACAGAATCCTTTGACAGCATAAATCGGGCACTGGCCGTCAAAAGTCGTCAGGTCTTCCCGTCGGCCCTCTTTCAAATACTTGCGGAGATCGTGCTCGAATTTGCATTTTTCGCCAAACGGACACTCCTTGGGTGAGAATTCATTGTACTGTGCGCGAGTGCCACACAGCGGTATCTTATCGCGTGAGCTTCCAAAGGTGCGGCTGGTGTTTTGGCCTTTTTGCTTCTTTTCTTTTTTATTCTTGCCCTTGCCTCTGGGGGCATCACGAGCGTCAGTCTTGGGTAGGCCTTCAGATTTTTGATCAGCGTCCGCCGCCTCAGCTGCATCGTCGTCTATGACGCGGTCCCGTTCATCGCCCTTGTTATTTCGAGGTATCAAGAATCTAGTGTTCTTAGCACGTGAGTCCCTCTATATTGGTGATATGGCGTACTCTGCCTTGATGGGCGCAACTCCCTTAACCCGCTTGACAGAAGTATCAGCGCCCTCAGCGTCTGGGCTATTGGTCCTGGCTCTTTTCTTTGGGCTCGAGGGTGCCTCAGATTTAACATCAGTCATGCCATTGCCACCATTTACGCTGCTAGAATCAAGTGTGACGCCACCCTCGGTTGGCTGAGGGCCAGGCTCGACCCCGTTACCTTGACTAGCCGTCATATTATGCAGCGCAACGAGAAGCAGGTTCTGGATAATGTGTTGTTGGCGTTGGCGCTCAATTGAGAAAACCACTCGCTCAAAAAGTGAGTGCAAATGCGGCTAGAAGAGGCTAGGCCGGCGGCCCATGCGCTAGCGGGCAAGCCAGAGAGCTGTGACGTAGAGCTTCACAACTAGGCACCTTGCGGCTCCTACATCACAACCGCGTCGCCAGTTCCCACTTTCCCATCAACTTCCCTACGATCCTCTTAAACCCTCTGCATCTTCATCTTCTGGCTGCTTCATCGGTCTGCCAGCCAGCTCTCTTCTGACTTCAGCCTCGATCCCACTCAGCCCCACTCCCACACAAACACCAGCTCGCGTCGTGTGAATATTACCACGTCACCAACATGACGCTCTACTACAGTTTGGTGAGTGGTATTCTTGTTGCTTTAACCAACTCTGCTTCTAGAGAAATCACGACGCTAGTTGTCCAGCTCCCATTGTTCGCGTGCCATTCACGCCGCTCTCGAAATCAACATGTGGCCTTGTGCTGACTGTCTCCTACTTAGGTCTTCCTCCTCCTGGTGACGGAGATGCTCATCTTCTGCGCCCTCATCGTACCCCTGCCATTCACATGGCGCCGCAAGCTCTTTACCTTCATTTCGGAGAGCCCTATAATAGCAAAATTACAATATGGCATGAAGGTATGGACAGCTACAGTCTTACAGTAGACACGTCTAACATGCTTAGATTACGTTCATCTTCATTCTCATACTGTTCATTGACAGTGTCAACCGCGTATACCGCGTACAAATCGAGCTTTCTGGCTCAGACGACACGGGTCGCTCAGGGTAGGTCCACCAGCCCCCGCATCCTGCTGTAAAACTAACTCCCAAAGAAGCGTTGCCGCTGGAGGCATTGAACGCATGGAGGTTCAGGCTCGCAAGTTCTACTCGCAGCGCAACATGTACCTCTGTGGTTTCACCCTCTTCCTATCGCTTATCCTCAACCGCACCTACGTCATGATCCTCGATGTTCTCCGTCTCGAAGAGGAGGTCAAGAGCCTTAAGGGCGACCCAAAGAGCAAGAACTCTTCCGGTCTCAAGAACGCTGGTGGCGCCGGTGAAGTCGGTGCCCTCAAGAAGGAGCTCGAGGCCAAGGACCGCGACATGGCGAACCTGAAGAAGCAGGTCGAGAACATGCAGAGGGAGTACAACCGCATGGGAGACGAGGTTGCCGGCAAGAAATAGATGAACACGGACGATATCGAACAGATAAGCCATAGCTGTACCGGCATGGTGGTATGCGCAACTTTGGCGCTGACTCCGCGGATGTTTGGAAGAAGAACTATCCTTCTGGGATTACAGCCTCAAAATTAGTGTTGAAAGGATATGGCTCTTTTAGAGGATACATGTGGCTGCAGTATCTTATGTCTAGGGTGTCGGAATGGGCTGGAATAACAAGGCAAAAGCATTAGATTGGCTTTTGCAGTTTGCAAGTGGGATTAACAGCTATACACAATGAGTGTTTCTCAATCCATCGAACTTTTATCATGTGTTGAAGCTTTCCGAAAGTCGTCCCCCAAGTCCAATGCAGCGACAACACGGACAAGAACCATGGCTATCCCCGCTTATTGTAGTACAGCGGTAATGACGGAAAGCGGCAAATAGTAATCATGTGAAAACGAGCTATCCTAAACATTCCGAGGTATATGCAGTCGCATCCTCTGTGTGAGCTTCACAGGTGCTTGAAAAGACAATCTCACTGTTCCTCTTGTGTATTACTCCAACATCAATTTCCGGTTCTGTCAGACGTAGCCAAGATGTCAGGAAACCAACAATCGACCCTGCGCTTCGTCAACTACCCGACCCCTAAGCCCTGTGACGCGCCGTACAAGGCCCCGCCTCCAGGAAAGAATCCCGTAATCAAAGGGGCGTTGCTGCATCATCTCTCAAATCTGTGAGCTTCTTATCGTGCTGCAAGCTCTCTCCAATGCATTGGCTAACCCGTCCAGTGTTGCGGCTGTACCTCTCGTACCCGGAATCCTTTGGAGCAATGCCGGCTTCAGCTCCCTGCGACAATGCACGGAACTCGACGGTGTCGATGCGCGCTTCGACCCTACGGTGATACCGCTGTCCCAAGTGGGCGACAACGATGAAGGTCTGGTGAATCATACAGACAAGTCCAACCTGCGCGCAACGCCCAATCACGCTTCCTCTGGCCGATTCTACTCAATTAAAGACTTTCACGATGGGTACTCGAGCGGCGCATTTACACCGTTGGATGTCATAGAACGCCTGCTGCCCCTCATCCGCCGCGATGTCGCGCAACGCTCGACGTACTCGACAGCCTTCATGGAGACCAAGGTAGAGCTTGTGCGGCAGGCTGCGCAGGCCTCTACGCAGCGATACAAGGAGGGGAAGCCATTGGGTGTTCTCGATGGTGTCCCTTTTGGAGTCAAGGACGACTTGCGGGTCAAGGACTACAAACATTATATTGGCACCACGTACGACTACAGCAAGGGCGGCAACAAGGAGACCAGCTGGTGCGCAAAGATGGTGGAGCAGGAGGGCGCCATTCTGGTCGGGACGCTCACAATGCATGAGCTGGGCATGGGTAAGGATGTTTAGACTCTAGATTGACGATATCAAAAAGTTGACTAAAGGAATTCAGACACCACCAATAACAATCCTAACTGGGGTACGCCGCAAAATCCCTACAACAGCTCATACTACACTGGAGGTTCTTCAGGAGGCGCTGCCTCTGCCGTAGGCCACGGCCTCATACCGTTTGCCATTGGCTCCGATGGCGGCGGCTCAGTCCGAATTCCCAGCAACTACTGCGGCTTGTACGGCCTGAAGCCTTCGCATTCACGCGTATCCATCGCACCAATGGCCAATGCTGGGAAATCGGTTACTGTCCGTGGACCGCTTGCAGCAACCATGCTCGACCTCGAGATATCCTACCGGGTCCTCGCTACCCCAGACCCATCCACCTATCCCTCCTCACTCTTCTCTGCCCCCAAAAAGTCCACCGGTCCCCGCCCCAAAGTCCTCGGCATATACAAATCCTGGATCGACCGTTCTGCGCCCGCAGTCCAAGAAGCCTTCTACTCCGCCCTTCAATACTTCGAAAAAGACCTGGGCTACCGCGTCGTCGACATCAGCATCCCCCTGCTGACCGAAGGCCAACTTGCCCACGCCATGACCATCATGGCCGAAGGCGCTGCAGGCCACAAGCAATCCATCTACGACTTGACCCCACCCAACCGCGTCCTCATGAGCGTCGCCCGCCAAACACCAGCCACTGACTTCCTACTCGCCCAGCGCGTTCGCAACCTTCTGATGCAGCATCTCGCCCACTTGTTCCAACAGCACCCTGGCCTCGTCATCGTCACGCCTACGACGCCGAATGCCGGCTGGCCGATTGACGAGGCCGAGCTGGCGTACGGCGTTTCGAATGGGAATATGCAGATTCACAATATGGAGTATGTGTGGCTTGCCAATTTTACGGGCATACCATGTATACAGTTTCCGGTAGGGTATGTAGAAGGTGTCAAGGGGGAGGGCAAGGTGCCGATTGGGTTGAGTGGACAAGGGGACTGGGGCAGTGAGGATGAGTTGATTGAATTCGGATATGATGGAGAGAAGTGGTTGAGTGAGGGGTACAAAGGGGGAAGGGTGATGCCAAGAGCGTGGGTGGATGTGTTGAAAATGGATAACTAAGGTCGCGAAGGAGAACCGGGATGAGTTCTTTACGCTCCTTCTCTTATAGATACATTTGTATACGTGTACATACTACCTCACCGGCCGTCCATCCGTAACCTCGCCATATGCAGGATTCTCGTACTCGCCAAAACACGCATAGTCGTACTCAGCAAGCTCAATCTGCTTCTGCATCACTTTGAGAAACGTATCCATGTCACACCATCCATCGTCTCTCTGTCCGCACTCCGGATGGCTCCTACCCAGCGGGATTGTCCTCTGGTTGAGAATGAAATGCACATAGCTTGTGGGCTTGCCATCTAGATAGATGTCGGATTTGCCTCGCTTGGGATTGACCGGTGCAGGGGCACGAATGACTTCAATATTGAGGCGGCCAGCAAAAGGCTGGATGTGCGAGAGGATGAATTCACGGTCGTGCTTGATGTGTGTGGTAGGTAGTGTGTCGTTGAACTGCGTCAGGCCAAACGCGACAAGGACACTGAGGATGCCGGCATCATGGCTAAAGTCCAAGTTGAGGGCTTGGTCGACGGGGAAGGTGACGGTATTGTTGTCAAGGGTGACGTTGATTTGGGCCGAGGGTGATGTCAGGACATGATGTTGCATGCGGGCGAGAACTTCTTCAACATAGCCTGTAGCATGCTTGTTAGTCTCTTGGAAGAAAGGGGAGAAAGGCAGTGGTGGTGTAGCTTACCTATACCGATAGCACGGCCAACCGGAGAGCCAAAGCCCGTACCGGCTTGAAACCCAATGTCGAGAGCGTACTCGTAACCCTGCCACTCTTCATACGTGAAGAGACCACACCAGTGAGAGAATCCTAGCGAAACGGTCTCATACGAACACAATGCCTGTGCGTTGTCTATAGAAGATTAGTCTAAAGACCAAATATCGTTTCTTGTAATAACTTACACGTATCACTAAGAGTCCAGTCGAGATCACCAGTGATGTTGCTTCTGAACCTTTGGTGGGCATCGTGTAGGTACACTCCTACCCAGTCCATGAGTGCTGCACTTTGTCAGCTTCTGTGGGATATCATTCGTCTGCTCTTATATTACCGTTCCTGGCTGTAGGCCAGCTCGAATGGTTACATTGCTTGTAACCTGCAAGAGTATTGTTGAAGCCTGGCGCCTCAATAGCTAGTTCCAGTGTTGCATTCTGCGGCCATTGGAGACCAAAGAACCCAGCCAGAAAGTACTCTGCCGATTCCGTCATACGCCTCTGCGTGGTACTCCGCACGATAATCTTGCTACCATTGTTGGGATACAGATGGCCGTACTGATAGTAGTGCAAAGTACCCGATTGAAACAGCTCGTATTTGCCGTTTGGAACCAGAATCTCAGCACCGAGCAGAAACTGCCAATCGTTGAGGAACGCCAGCGGTCCATGGCCAGTGAACTTGCCGGCAGCATCTGTGAGTTTCTTGCCCAGAGTGCGCTCGGCTGCCTCGCCACTGACCTCAGGATACCGACTTCCATGACGGTGTATCATGTTGACCCATGTCACGTTAGCGCCAGGGGGAACTGGATATTCTTTGACACCGAAACCGCGGGGGTTGGGAAAGTAGGGGCTAATGTTTGCAAGGCTCTGGAAGATGTTCTTGTTCTCAGGGTTCCCTGGGATAGGCATCTGTGTTTCCAGAGGCGTATTTGGTATGTACGAGACACCAGCAAAGGGCGCTAGGTTCGTCTGGGCGAGAAACGGAGCAGCGCCCGTCTGAGTTGGGCCCTGGAAGTGGCCATCATCGGTCACAAAATAGTCTGGAAGACTAGACGATGTCACTGTTGGCGTGGCTGTTGAGATTGTCAATGGTTATATTTGGGCCCAAAGAGCAGTTGTAAGTCACGTGACCGCTGCGGTACTCACGTTTCACGTCCTGTTGACCTCGAAGGGGAATTTGAGCTCCAGAACCACCACCTTGTTGATGTCAGCGAGTTTTGGTCAGAGTGAAAAACAATGCCATGAGATGGATTCAAAGCAAGAGGTGCTAATGGGCCTGGTATACGTACCCAGGTTGGCCGGATGAAATGAGTTGAGGAGCTGTAGCGAGAGCTCTAGAATGCCATGCATGGCGGGGTAGCTGCGAGCTCTTACTGGTGCTCTGAGAGGTCCAATGTGTATATGGAAGCCCGTCGTGAGGGCCGCATGAGGTTGCAGATGCACACAAACCTAGATGACGGTGGCTTGCACGTGTTGCTGCTCTGATGCGTTCGCGAGGGCTTCAGTTTGTCAACAGAGCAGCTTAAGCTTGGGCCATGCGTCTGAAGTTTGGTGTGACGCAATCGCATGGGAATCTAATACGGCATTCCACACCCATGTTGGGAATCCCTCAGCATGCGACAACAGATGTTTTAAGGCACCATCACGGGAACGACAAAGAGGGGAAGTTGCTTCGTAAGCCAAGTGAGGGTTCGAAAAGGTAGTGGTGATGCTACCATACGTCCGGGTTGCCGAGCCGTTGCAGATACGAGCCCAATGTTGTGGTACCAAACCAGGATGCTAGTCTAACGTAGCTGCATCTTCGACATATCGATAGCGCTGAGGCAGGAAAGTTTACCTGGCTGTAACTGTCCAGCAATGTTGCTCAGACGAAGGCAGCATCAGATACCTTGGCCAGTATGCGTCGCTGAATGACAGTCTGTAACAAGAGATCTACAATAGTTGACGAAGCATACAGTAGGTGTACAATACACCATGGTTTCATCGTCGCAGATTATCCACGTAGTCACTGCGATAGGATGCAACTGAACAGTCAGGTGTGGTCAGTTTCAGGTTCGACTCTGCCTTCTTATAGCAGTTGTCATTGCATGCTTCGCTTCAAATGGTGCACCACACAAAGGGGAAAAAAAGTCCGCTTTGTGCTGCCAGGGTTCGAGTGGACTGACTGCTTCGGATACAGCGACAACCAAAAAAAAATG
Organism: Curvularia hawaiiensis; assembly: GCA_026262405.1. Taxonomy (NCBI): domain Eukaryota; kingdom Fungi; phylum Ascomycota; class Dothideomycetes; order Pleosporales; family Pleosporaceae; genus Curvularia; species Curvularia hawaiiensis. The sequence continues at coordinate 330,745 of JAODYC010000011.1, read as the reverse complement.
CGTGCAAGGTGTGGAACAACACAACACCCTACGGACAGAGGGATCATTGGAGCACAGTGTGGAGTAAGGGGCATGTACTTATCGGGGTAGTATAATGCAGGGTCCGATACAGATTGAGGGTGGCAGCCTTGGCCAACAGAGCTGTGCAAGCTCGTTTGGGATGGTGCTTCACACGTAGATAGCAAAAGGCCAAAAAGAGGTACATGCATCTTGCAGCTCCACTGGCAAGATGTGTTGGCAACGGTAATGCATGCATAGCTGTTGCTGACAGACCAGATAGCTGGGTGGTTTTAGGTATGGTAAGAGCCAGTTGTCAAGTTGCTGAGTTGTGAGAGACTCTCGGAGCCATGGGTCACGCGGAAGCGCAAGAGGTTTTGCAAGCAGTTCAGCAAGGCGTTTGCCAAAGTTGAATGACCTCGGTTGCTATAAGCGGAGCACTATAGAGAGCGCTATAGGGACGCGTGGTCGTCGGTCATTCTGCGGTGCGTTATGTCCAACACCCGGGCCATCCCCCTCGTTCGTTATGTATCTGTAGTACATGCATGACTTGCAGCACGACAAGTCGGCAGCTACATTCATCGGGTGTAGGGACCGCGTCCCGAAGTCGCAAATGGCAGCGGCGGTGATGCAGCCCTACCGGAGATATTGTCCAGTGACCCCAGGTCCAGTGGTACAACGGCGCAACAACGGCATGTCTTTACTTGGGTGGATATATGAATTACCTGATTGGGCAAATTCGATAATTGGTGTTTGAGTGACTTGGAGAGGTTGCGTGATTGCGAGCTGAAGCGGGCATCGGGCCGACTATGGAGTCGGGGTGTGGTGTGCTGGGAAGAACCCAGGTAGTGCGATTCCATGAATCAGGTACTCTGTGCTAAAGAACCACCGAAGAACGAAAAGTGGAATCAGCCTAGGGAGATGCCGGACCAACGATGATGCAAAGCGAGCGGGGAGAAAGTGTTAGCATCATGCAAACGTATTGATCAAGGGAATTAGGCGAGATAGTTTTACCAGTGCACGTGCTATTGACAGCGCGGCAAGAGTGACAGGAGCCGCCTTGGGCGGACAGGGGCAGTGATTTGGGGCGCCACCATCGGTGCGTGCCTGATGGTAAGACGGTAGCATAGCACATGGTTAGTAAAGCATGTCCATACATACTTTGTACACAGGAGTGTCAGAAGCAAACGGAAATTTGTAAAGCATGTAGAGTATTAGTTTTTCGGTTGATGAATTGATGGCCGCGGAGGTTTGGCACGGCATGGGACGATCCATGGCCTATAGGAAACCGTGTCAGCCTTGCCTGCATCACCCCGTGATGATCGTCGGTGACGGTGACGGGATACTTGAGTGTGTTACGCCGACGGGCAGAGGCGCGGTACTAGAAGGGGCGGACCGACTGGCATGCAAAGACGGTACAGGTATCAGAACCGAAGGTTGCCGCGCACAAGTACTCCAACTTTTGGCAAGATCCATGTCGGCGATGGCTGTTGGTTGTGCTACTACTGCTGCTATTGCTGTTGCCCCTGTTGCGGTGGTGGTGGTACTACTGTAGTACAAACATGTATCACCCCGACGAGCCGTGCTCCCGAGATCATCGGGCGGCAGAAACAGCGGTGTCTTTGTGTGCTCTGCTACGTTGGAGTTTGAGGAGAGCAAGACCATTAGCGGGATGCGGATCGCACCGGGGAGGTGGGCCAAGTGAAGTGAAACGAGTGATTGGCGCAGAAAGGCAATATTTCTTTTTGCGTTTGGACGTTGAACGTCATGATCCTGGAGATCGTCGTGTTGGGAGCAGCCGGGCGGGCGACTAGGAGTCGCAAACGTGAGACAATTTTTGTAGCTAGGCAGGGGCGGGAAAAGTCGTGCCCAGTCATTGGGTTTGGTGGTTGGAGGATTTGGAGCAGATGATCGAGTCGGCGGAGGCAGGCCAAATGGAGGCACAGCGAGCGGCCGGGTCAGCGTCCGGGGTGGCAGCAGTACTCGGGCACGATGATCAAACGCAAATTTCGTCATAGGCGGTAGGGGGTGCGGAATTGGGGAGGCGTGGCATGGCCGAGGACGTTACAGCGGCAAAGGACGACGGGTACGAGGGGAGGATAAACTGAGGCGCCATGCTGTGGCAAGGCTGAGGAGCACTGGATACAAGGCGGCCGTAGTAGTAGTAGTGGTGGTGGTGGTGGTGGTGGTGGTGGTAGTAGTAGTGTGAGGAGCAGCAGTAGATTGGCCACAACGGGCGACGCAGCCAATGGCAGCGGGGCTCGCAAAAGCGGCAGGCGACAGGCAGAGGGCGCCACAGGGTCCTTGCGGCCGATCTTCTCGAGATTGGGCGTGCAGCGTCGATAAAACCGCCAGGCCAGCAGCAACGGATCAGCGGGGGCCAAAGCCAATGATGGGCAACAGGCAGTGTGCGCGTGGACACGGTGACCCGCAGTGCGTCGGGCGAGGGAGGGAGCCTGTAACGCACTGGAAATTGGCGGCTGGGAGACGTGCTGGCGGAGCCTGACTGCACCGCACAGCCGTGGGCGCTGGCGGGAGCAGCGCATCGTCATGGCCGCCGTAATACAGGCGGTTTTCATCTCGATGGGCTTGGGAAGGGTGGCAGAGTTTGGGCGGCTAGCGGAACCCGTGGCAGCGTCTAGCAAATGATGTCAGCCGCCGCCGGGACGCCAGATGCAGTCAGCGATCGGCGCGCACGACGTCATCCGTCACCACAACCAGCCAGCAGCCAACAACGACCATGCCTTCTCCAGCCTCATCCCTTCCACACGCCCTCTTCAACGGCTGCCGTGCTCCTTCGCCCCTCTCCTCCTCCACCAGCCCACTGCGCCTGTCCTAGCACCGCCGTGTGCCTCTGCCTCTGCCTCGTCTTGTCCTGACTTGTGTCCTCCAGCCACGACACCCCCCTTGCAGACGTCTGCCTCGTGGCCATAGTTGCTCGGCCATCTCAGACGCTAATTGACCGCTTCAAAGTCATCCGAGTCGTTTTGGTGGGTGCGCTGCCCTTGTCCTGGTCGGTGCCGATCAGCACATAGCATCCATTCTTCCCCGAGGGCGTGCGCGGCAGACGGTGGCACGACGGCGACTCGAGCAAGTCAAGACAGCATACTACTAGATCATTGCAAAAACAAAGCCCAGCACCGCGGGCGGCCGCCATCCATCGCTTTCGTGTCAGTGCCAGGGCTAGTCTGCTATTGCGCATTTGGCCGCCGCCGCCACTACCACGGGCAGGGAAGTCGACTCGGAAGACCCTGAAATCATCGGGCTTAGCGCCGACCAGGGCTCCACCCACTCTAGCATCCTTTCCACATCAACCAGCCTTGGCTTGAACCCACCCACGGCATCCTCTTGCCGGCCCTCGCCCACTAACCCGTCTCCTCCTCCGTCCCTAAACAACCTACCTATTCCTCGCCAGCGCCCGCTCCAACTTGCCCCGTGCAATGATCCCGCACATTTCAGTCGACTCCTACCCAGCCTCCGTTCCCCCTCCTCACGACCGTCGCCAGTCCGACGACATGTCCACCTCCTCGTCAAACTCGTCTGTCAGCGACAAGGACATGGCTGCCGACCCCACCCTCCAGCCCAGGCCCCGTCTCGGGAGCAGAAAGTCGAGCGGCACCATCATAATACCCCGCGACAGCCCCAATGTCGAGATGAAGGAAGAAGAGGAGGAGTACGACGACGGCGATGCGCGCACAATGAGCCCCCGCCGCAGCAGCGAAGAGATTGAGAAGATGGGCCAGGATGCCCGCCAGGCCTTGATAGAGTGAGTCCCTCTCCTGTCCTGCACTCTGCACCCTCGTCCCTTGCACTTGCAGCCAAACTAACCCTGTTGCGCCAGACAAGCCAAAGCCCTACAAGCTAGCCTCATGGAAATCGTCGACCGCGTCGAAGTCGTAAAGTCGGAACACGAAAAGCTCGAAGGGGGCAACAGGTTCCTGCAATCGTGCGTATACTCTACTATGCAATCTGCAAATGCCACTTCACAATGTGCTGACTCTGGCCAGATATATCGGCGAACTCATGCAAACAAGCAAGCTGACCTCGGCCGGCGCTGGAAAGGCCACCAAGGTCAAGGGCAAGGGCAAAATCATCAAATAACAATCAGAGCTCATACGCACTCACATACGCCCTGTGAGCCCATACTGTGTCGGCCTCCCTCCTAATCCTCGACTCATCATGGACACGACCCATCCAGCAAGTCCCCACTACCACACAGTCATGATGGTCTACTGTCTCACATACTGACCACCACTACCACCGTCATCACAACCACCACAATCACAAACATCACCATTATCCTTCCAATGCGCGGCACTTGTATGTTGACCGCGTTTACGAGCATCTGCATAGCGGTATGGGTCTGGGAAACTGGCGTTCATCATCGTCGTCATTATCGTCATTCCGCTTTCGATTCAGCCTACAGCTTTCTGTCTTACCATCTTACGACAACCTTCACGACTTGCTTCCTGCGTGGCTGGCTGCTTGTCGTTAAACTTGAATTTTCGCAAATATACCACGGCACAAGTGCACCCTCCATGTTTGAGGTGCAATTTTGGCTGACATTTTTTTTAAACTTTTGGGTTACGACAATCTACGGTGTCGTCGGAGTTCTCTTTTTCTTCTGTTTACATCGATTCTATACTACAACATGGCATATCTTGTATGATACGCAAATCATCTTTTTTGAGCTGCGACGGAAGAAGACCATTGGTTTTGGAGTAGTCTTCAGCCCATAGCTGTGGTATACTAAGACGGTGACAGTTTAAAGTCAATTCTATCTTACTGGGCGTTGAGGTGGTGGCTTTGCCAGGCAAGCCAAGGAAAACTTTTTATAGTTCTTGATAAGCTTCGTTGGCAAAATCTAACCCTATTGTCTGCTGACTTTTGTCGTTTCCACGATGCAACACCTACTTTGCGGGCCTACATTGCTCTGCATCTGTTACTGTTTCGACATCGTCGCGCCATTCACGGATCCGCTAACGAGGATGACATATATCAATACAGCAATGGTAATTGCGACATCACTATTTTTTATTCACTTTTCATTAGTAAATTAAGCCTATGCACAAGCGTAACAGCACAAACACCCACCGCCCCATATAGCCTCCCAATCCGCCCGTAGGTCCGCCCGTGCATGCAGCCAGCTTTTGTCGGGTTACGCATTCGTGCCCAACTGGGTCCCTGCCTGCACGTGCGCATCAGGTTGTGGATTGCGGTACGGTGAGAGACCCATGTTAACCTCTTATTACCGCAGGTGTTGCAGTTGAGTATCTCACAGACCACGAAATAAGGAGATTCTGCTACGCATGTGTACCTATACGTGCATGCTCTGTTCAAAGAGGGAAATGAAAGAGCAGACCTTGTGCTTCCTAACTTTACTACCAGCATACTCCACCGCCCTATACCGCGCAATCACCACCGTGCTCATTTCCTCTACCTCATTCTCACCATCTGTCCGTCTCATAATAACTAAAAAATGCCTAATACAAGCTTTCCCCTCTACCCGAACATGCTATTCTAGAAGAATCCACTAATTTGACACGTTCTCACCCATCCATGCATGCATCAAGCGAATACCTCGCTCCCGATCCATCGGCGCAAAACGACACAACAAGAACGAAAAAAAAAA
>JAODYC010000011.1:301226-311889 GCA_026262405.1 Curvularia hawaiiensis | reverse complement strand
TTTTTTTTTGTTTCTTTCTTTTTTGTTTTATAGTTGCTTCATCTCCGGTAGTTCTCAATCGCAGGGAGTTCACCACCTCTGATTTCACTCATGGCGTACCCTGGGCGCCACGCAGGATGTATTTCACTATATCCTGTGTGGCTGTCGCGATTGACGGTGGAGCGGGGTGCAGCTTCTACCACGTAACTGACGCCATCTTCAGAGGCGTAGGATGGAGGCCGAGGGCCCTCTGCGACTGCAGATGGTGCACGCGACGGCAGGGGTGGAATTTGTTCTGTTACAGAGCCAGCACGTGATTGTGCTTGGTGTGACATTGCACTGCCGCGTTCAGATACGTTGTCTACACGCTGCCAGTGGAGGAGGTTTGGATCTACGCGGACGCTACTGCGCCAGAGACCGTAAGCAGGTGGTGGAGGTGGTGGCATGTTCTTCTCTGGGTCGTCATCATCCTCGTCGTTATCTAGCGCTCTGTCGTTTTCCAATGCGGCCTCCTCGTCACGTTGGAGGTGGACACGGATGGGCACAGCGGGTTGGAAGCCCTCAGCGCCCATCATGTTGGGCATGAATTGCCTTTGTTCGCGCGGAGGGTTGAGCATCAGCATGCAGAGGCGGATGAGCGAATGACAGAAGAAGATGGTGACGGTGAGAAGCACCATGATGAACAAGATGTGGATTTCCTGGCCCAGGTCTTTGTTGGTCAGAGCCAATGCTAGGTCTTTAATTGTACGTTAGATTCTGCCATGTATTGTGGGTAACTGGACATGGAACTTACAGATGGACAGAATGACGATTAAAAAGGTTCCAGAAATCACACAAGTGGCCAGTTTCCTTCGTGCAGCTGATCCTTTGACATAGATTGCAGAAGAGCCTCGCTCGTCCCTTCTCCGCACCCACTGTTCAGACCGCTCAGTACGGCGGTGTTTTCTCCTCCGGTGCCTGCGTCGCCTATGTCGTCTTTCATTAATTTCGTCTGCGAGCTGCTGACTTTCAGGATCTACGGCACCAGTATGGTCAGGTGGTAATGGTACATCTGCTGGGTGACGCGAGTACACTGTTGTTGGTTCCCGTGGGTCTTGAATGGCGCCAATGTAGGAGCCTGCAGTGTGGTGTGCATGAGAGGAAGGAGGTGAGCTCGACTCGGCTGAGTCGCGGGGCGCATCATCAGCATATGCGACATTTGGATTCGGTGATTGATTGCGACTCCAGAATCCACGGAACGGAATTTTTGGTGTGTTTTCATTATCGGTGTTGGGAAGAGCTGGTGATTGCGAATATATTGATGAACCGTTGACCAATGTCCGTACATTGCTGCGGAAGGCGCTGAACCGGGATGGGGAATGTGTTGCTGGAGAAGCCTCGATGCCCTGGTCCTGGTCTGGCCGTGGCGACCAAGCGAAGAGTGGTGACCGAAACATGGTGTTCTGTATATAGATTCAAGGACGGGTGAGGGCCAGGAACTAGGAAATGCGGACCCCAGGTTCTATCTTGAGCGCACGCTGTTCCCTTATAGCAAAGAGGTCGCCGAGGCCCAACACGCCTGCTGTTGATCTTCCTCCAAGATACCGCAACGACGAATGAGCGAACGTGAGTGCTATATCAGCATGGAGACCTCGTGGCTGGATTGCAGCAGAACAGAAAGGGTGGAGTAGTATCCGAATGAGTGGACGACTTTGTTGCTCGGAGTCGTGTTGCAATATCCAGTGCGCGAACTGTTGGCTGTACCTTTCTACGCCTGCTCGAACCGAAACGAGGCGTTCAAACGGGAGTGAAGGAATATTAGTGGGCGAATAAAGAGTCAAATTGGCCAGCAGACTATCCAGAGCCACCAGAGCCAAACGAAGGTGAAGGAACAAAGAGAAGCGAAACCAGCAGAGTGCAGCACTGCTGCCAATTACCAACGACTGAAGAGAAAGGACGACGGAGTCATGGCAGTTGAGGGAGGAGAGCAGGCTTGGGACTGGGACATGGGTCCGGACGACAACGACGGCCACGGTCGAGCGAGCATTGAGCGCTATGCGTATTCGCGACAGCTGGTGTGTCAGAGCGCGACGAGGGCAACATGAAACACGGCTGGGCTGGAGCAGCAATCCTATGTGTAGCACGGACCGCGTTCGCGTTCTTGGAATGGAGCCATCTGGACGAGTGGTCGGGAAAGACCTGGGGAAGGCTGGCCTTGATTCGCCCTCGCCAAAACAGTCTGAAACGCCCATCTCAATCAAGCCCGCGCAACCACCACGACCTGCTTTTAGTACCGCGGCTGGCTTGCGACGAGCACAATATAAGTCCATGAACATGCATCATTGCAAATTTCGTCGGCTTCATTGCTGGCTATCCTGCAGTCGCCGGGTCGCTTTGTTGTCGCACGCTCGTGCCAACCGTCCTCGACGCTTACTCCCAATGCCCAGACTCCTCGTGTTGGCTGCGTTTATGTCGACGACGCTGCCTACATACGTGCGACCCACCAGCCCTGTCACACGTCGCATCGGCGTATCCAGTCTACACGTAAACATCGCCTTGTGACATCCATCTGGGGCCGGGATCTCCTCGGGCCTTTCTCCACGCTTTTCGCGGCAATCTCTTCGAATCAAAAGTCCGTAGCCAAGATACATAAGCTCCACATTCACTTGCCCAGCTCTCCCACCATGAGCTTGCGGTCTGACGACGCGGAGAGTACTAAGAATCGCCAAGTCAGCTTCATGCCTTGTAAGAGACAAACAAGGTAAGAGCATGTGCGCGGACGGTTCCCCTTTGTACCGGGGTGTCTAAACGCGGTGTACGGCCGAGGCCAAGGGGGTGAGGCACAAGGAGGTTCGGTTCAACTTACAGATGGGTTCACCAAGTGGGTGAAATCGCACGTCATTGACAGCGCCTCGGTGGCCAGGCAGCTTGTGCAAGAGTTTTCCTGTCCGCGTCTCCCACACAGCGACGCTTTGATCTCCGCTGCCGGCAGCAATCTTTTCGCCCTTGAAATCCCAGCTTGCCTTGAAGAGGTTGCGTTCCTGGCCGGTGGGGGCTCCGTCGTACGTTTGTATGCGCCGGTCCGCGGGCGCAAAGGGTCTCACATCCCATGTCCTTACGGTCGAGTCGTGTGCGTTGGATAACAGGGTTTGGTTGTCTGGGGACATTTGCAGTGAGGTCACTGTGTCAGTATGGCCAATCAATGTATATGTTACTGCTTGTTTCCGTAGATCCCAGACTTTAATGTCGTTGTCAATGCCGCCGGTAAACAGTTCGTTCCCAGCTTCTGCCAGACATATCGCTGTTATCGGGAAGTCGGTAGGGATAAAGGTTACGGCGTCTTTTGTTCTCGTGTCCCAGATCTGTTGTTTGGGGTTAGACGCATCTCATAGTGGCCAAGGTTGTATACGCACGCCAATATAGCCGTCGTCAGAGCCGCTGACGAGCATCTCCTCACCGCGCTTGCTCACGTCCATACAATTGATAACCTCTTCGTGGCCGGGGTGTCTCCGTATCCTCTCTCCCGTCTCAACGTCCCAACTGGCTAGGTGCATATCTGCAGAGGCGGAGAAGAGGACTTTGGAATCGCGCGACCAATGCAGGTCGAGTACTGCCTGCTTGTGACCAGTGAGGATGCCGTAGTTTTCGCAAGAGCCGGAGCTGTGCCAAAGTACTATTTGGCGTCAGCGCGGAGTTTTCCTACAGATCTTGTTCTAAACTCACAGATAGAACGGTCCATGGAGCCCGATGCTATGTACTGCCCAGTCGGGTCGAATCGTGCTGCAAAGACTTCGCCCGAATGACCTGTCAGTTCCATGACCGGGGATTGCAATGAGCTGGCGCGCGATCCCTACACCACCTGTCAGCACATCGCAACCTTCAGCTTTGGTACTTGTACAAGAAAAGTTCTCGTTGTTAACATACCGCTTGTACCAGCGCGCCATTTGCGCCCGAGCTGTTAACTACAGCTACTGCAGAGCTTCCTCCCAGATTGGCATCCGACTTGGTGCGCTTGACCAACTGGCTGGTGCCAAAGGCCTCATTGGCGGGTCGCTTCTCTCTAGACATGGCGGTATATACGGGCTAGTTTGGGTGGTGTTGAAGTCGTCGCGTCTAAATTCGTGGTTTGGTAGTAGTAGCTCGTGAACTTTCCTCTAGGGAAGATCGGCGCCAAGAGATATACGCTCCACCGCCCGAGCTAAGTACGCTCCTCCGCGTTGGCCCCCCGATGCCGACGACACGACTCAAGCCCAACTACCTCCATACACCCCTTCGCCCCGCGTCTGCATAGTCGGTATACCCAGCATCCGTGTATATTGCGCCAAACACAGCCAGTGTGAGCCATGTCTTCGTCAACAAAGGCAGCCCGCATGGGCGAGGAGTGAGGCCCACATGTCTAGCAACTGCTTGACGATGCGCTAATACATGTCAGAGTATGGAAGTAAGCCTCGCGCATGACTGAATACGTTTTTCCAGCTCTGACAATGTAAGAACACGGGTCGACAAGGTCAGCGCTGAGCTGGTCACTCTCACATACGGAACCATTGTCGCACAATTATGCAAAGACTACGAATACAACTACTCGGATGTCAACAAGCAACTGGACCGCATGGGGTACAATATCGGGATACGGTTGATCGAGGACTTTCTGGCAAAGTCGAGTGCGCCGGCTTGCACCAACTTCCGCGAGGTGGCTGAGATGATCTCAAAGGTAGCCCTTGGCAAGCAGTAGATGGAATGCTCGCCCGCTCACGCGCATATGCAGGTCGGCTTCAAGATCTTCCTCAACATTACTCCGACGATTACGAACTGGTCCAGCGACAACAAGCAATTCTCTCTCATCTTCGAGGAGAACCCGCTTGCCGATTTCGTCGAGTTACCAGATGACGGCCGCGCACAGGACGAATTGTGGTTCTCGAACATACTAGTGGGCGTGCTGCGGGGTGCACTGGAAATGGTACGTTTGTCTGGGGGAGATGATGGACGGCGACGTTGCGTGTGTGCAAATTACTCATTGACGAACTAGGTACACATGCAAGTTGAAGCGCATTTCGTCAGCGACGTCCTACGAGGCAACGACACTACCGAGATGCGGATATCGTTGGTCCGGTATATTGACGACGAAATGCCACCGGATGATGAGTAGAGGGGCCTTGAGGTGGAGGCGAATACATATTTGCATGATGTCTTGAGCACAAGATACAGCGGTTGCTTGACGAAGGGGGGCATGCACAATGCGGGACAGCTCTACAGAGGTGATGCTACCAGCGACGCAGCGATGTAGATTGGGCAAGGTTTACTAAGTAATTGCACACAGCTTTGGCGGCTGTGGGAGACTCGACACGAAAAGTGCAGGCTGCATCTGGCGTCAGCGGGCCAGGCGCATTGCGCCAGGTAGAATTGCACCTTTGTAGGCGGTCAGCGAGGCGCATAAGGGCACAATTGCACAATGGCGCAATTGCACTCGCACCACGACAAGACACATAGACAATTGATGGCGAAAGGGGCCGTTTTATTTTGCACGTGCGTGACTGTGTGTATTGAGAGGGGCGCGCCCTTGGGCCGACGGTTGAGCATCCGTGCCTGAGGCCAACAAGGTGTAGAGTGCATGTACATAGTATGGCATGCCGCTGCCGCTCGCGCAATTGGCGTCGCAGTCGTGGAGCTGTCAAGGTCGCGCTGTTCGCCCCACCACGCAGCCTCGCAGCCGGGCGGCGCATGGCCTGAGGCCAAAGGCACGACACGGCGGGCCGTGGGCGTGCAATTTGCAGTGGTTGGCGAAAAGCAAGCAATTTTGTCGAGGGCGCAGTGGTGGGCAAAGGGGAGGCTGGCAAAGTCTAATAATACCCCGTCACGTGGGCGCGACTTGGCGCAGCGCAGTGAGCGGCCGCCGCCTTTCCCCTCGATTCCGGGGGCGTCACAAACTTCCCACGCCCCGTCTCTTATTCTCTGCTGCGACCGACGCGCTCCATCGCGTAGGCGATCTCCTCGGCCGTTGTTGTTGTTGTCGTGACCCCGTCGTATCGCACCGCACCGCATCGCTTGGCAGCCTCCGTGCAGAGCGCGCCGCTGACATCCCCTCTCAAGTCCTTCCTTCACGCTAACCCCCGTCCCAATACCGTGCATCAGCCGCCGCCTTTTCCATCGCGACACCAACGTCGCTACCCTTTCTCGGCAGTCCTCTATCCCACCCGGCCACCACCTGCGCGCCCGCGTCTCGTCCTGTCCCTCTCCAGGCTCGACCAGGCCCCAGGCACGCCGCTCCGGCTCCGGCTCCGATCCCCCGTGGCGACGACGTCCCATGCTGTTGTAGCCCCATCCATCCAGCACCGAGGTGCACGACACACATCGCGTCTACCTGCTAGCACCGCGCTTCCATCGCTAACTCCCCACCCGTCTCCCGCGCCCGACGCCCGACCTCTCCACGCAGCGTCGCGATGCAGAACCAGCAGCAAATGGCGCAGATGGCGGCCATGAATGCGAACAACGGCCCCGTCGACGGCACCCCCATCATGCGCAACATGGCGCAGCCCGGCGCCAAGGGCACCGACCCCACGGAGAAGCTCAACACGTACATCTACGACTACTTCCTGCGCAACAAGCACCTGGGCCTGGCGCGCGCCATGCTCGAATGCGACTTGAAAATGGCCACGGAGAAGGCCAGCCCCAACAACAAGATGAACGGCGCAGACACCCTCGACCAGATAGACGACCTGCCGCTGCCCTCGCTGCCCCCGAACCAGGCCGACAATTCCTTCCTGCTCGACTGGTGGGTCCAATTCTGGGACATTTACCAGGCCACCAAGCCTCGCAACAACGCCTCCAAGAACGCGATCCAATACGTCAGCCACAACCGGGTATGTCTTGACATTGACTCGGTCGTATCGAGACATCCACGTAGCAGCCCCACTGACAGAGCTCACAGAACCTTGGCCAACTGCAAAACGAGCAGCGGAACCAGCGCATGATGATGAACAACCCTATGAACGCGCAATACCAGCAGATGATGAGAAACGGCGCCATGACCAACGGTAACCAGACCGACCTGAAGCGGGCAGCAGCCATGAACAACAACCGACCGTATGATTCCTCCCAACACAGCTCTGTGCTCTTCTCCCTCAATTCGATCCGCTAACGCGCAGCAGCACCGGAAACCCCATGGCAGGCATGCAGCAAATGAAAGGCCCCGGCATGATGGGAGCGCAGATGCAGCGGGACGCATCAAGCATGGACATGAATGGCCAGCGCCCCAACTCGCCCGGATCCAACGAGAATGCCCCATCCCCAAACAAACGCCCGCGTGTTGATGGTACGTCGCTTGTCCCCGAAACCCTCTGCCGACCATCTCAACTAATTGACAATGACACACAGGTGGTATGAACACTGGTAACATGCCCAACAACCAGTTCAATGAGTTCATGCCGCAAGGTCCAGGTGCGCAGCAGAAGAACATGGAGGTATATTCCCAAAGCCTGGCCCATGCACACAGAGTCGCATTGAGTAACACTTCGTCCCCCCAGGGTATGAACTCTGGCGTCCAAGGCTCTCCAATGGCCCAGCCCGGCCTTGAAGGTCAAGAAAACCTCTTTACTGGCAACGGGCCACGACCCGGCAATATGCCCACCAATCCTCAGGGAGCACCTCAGCAAGGTAACCATGCGCTGCAGGACTACCAGATGCAGCTCATGCTTCTCGAGCAACAGAATAAGAAGCGATTGCTCATGGCACGACAAGAGCAGGATAATCAGTCTGGCCATCCGCAGCAAGGTGTCATGGGCGCTCCCGGTTTTGGGACAGCAATGTCACCACAAGGTAGCAGAGCCGGAGGTCCATCGCCCAACCCAGCCGACCAGATGAAGCGGGGCACCCCCAAGCTAGGTCAGCAGAATCTCCCAGGCTCACCGATGCCAGAAGGCATCATGGGACAGCAGCGTGCGTCTCCTGCGCCCAACATGAACTTTGACCCTAGCTTGGCCCCTCCTGGAATGCCTCCCCAGTTCTACCCCCAAGGCATGCCTCAGAACGGCCCTATGGGCATGCGCCCCCCGAGCTCACATCCGCAGCCCCCAAACTTTGGTGGTCAACAGATAACACCCGCCCAAATGGAGGCGATGCGTAACGGGCAGATGCAGCAGAACGGCTGGCGTGGTGGGCCCCAGCCTGGTATGATGCCAGGCGGACAGCAAATGGGAGGACCCATGGGCCAAAACCCACAGCAGCGCCAGCAAATGCCGCCACCCCCAGCACCCACGAACGAGCAGCCACGACCTGAGCCCTCTCCGTCACAGTCGAACCCGAACCCACCGACGCCATCTCAAACCAACAAGGCCAATCCAAAGAAGAAGCCTACAAAAGACAATAAGGTAAAGTTTCTAATTCCTGCCCCACCCCTGAGCAACATTGATGTTGATTGTAGAAGCCCGCAAACAAGAAAGGGCCAAATACAGGTGCAACCCCAGCAGCGACAAACGGCGAAGAGCCTCCCACGCCGACGTCCTCGACTCCCGTGGCCCCAATCACGCCAGTCCACAAGCAATCCTTCAACCAGGGACAAAACGGCCAGCCACAGCAACCCGTGCAACCACCAGCGCCTGCTGACCAGCCTATGGACAACGGTGGTGGTCAGCCATTTGGAAGCATTGATCCTGATGTGAGTTTCTTCTTTGGATCTGGTTTCTGTCCACTCACTAACATGGCAACAGCCTAACGGTTTTGATCTCGGCCTCAACTTCCCCGACGACGCTGGCGCACTCGAGTCGTTTGACTTTGACTCGTTCCTACATACTGGCGACAATGACGGTCTCGGCAACTTTGGCGACTTCGACTTTCCTGGTGCAACAGAAGTATAGCCCAAGCCCAAGCCCTCGTAAAGGCCAAGTGTCATCGTTACGGCGGTGGTTGGCAGGTTGGTTGGTGGCATTTGAAACACACATATCGTTCCATATACCCGTGTCTTTATCGACCATCTCGATCGCTTTCTATCTCTTAACCGGAGCATAACGGACCAGGCTTGGGGTTTTGGAAACTTCGGTCGGCCTCTTGTTGTTTTGTTATCTCACCTCTTGGAGGGGATTCAGTAGGCGTTTCGTGTTTTTGTCGTTGGTTACTGTTGTTGTTTTGTTGGATCCGACGCGGCCGCTTCGAGTTTTTTTCGTTTGATCTCGTTTTGCTTTCATGCAAAATTCCATCCACTTTTTTTTTATGTTCGAAATTTCCCTCTGCCTGCCTCGTATTGCGAGATCTACCTACCTGCTACTCTCCCCGCACCGCACATATATCGCCGCCGATATTGTTACTACTACTACATTATCTACTCCTACCTACTACTGGTTGGTTGCCAGGATCTCTCACTCTCTCCCTAACTCTCTCCTAAGTTACTCATCTCACCCACCCTCCTCCCCTCTTTCGCTCTCGTTCTCTCTCTTTTCCTCTTATCTTCGCACTTACTACCTGCATGTTCTTTTCCTTCTCTGTTCTGCTTTACTTTGCTCGCTTTTTTTTCATGGAGGAAAGACGGCTTTATGATTTATTCGTGTTTTTCTTTCCAGATCGAAGAAGAGGACGCAAGAAGATATAGCTGAAGAAGAAGAAGGAAGACGTTGGAGGAAGGAGTTGTTATACCAGACTTTTTTTCTTTCGTTGCCTTTTCTTTTCCCTTACCTCGCTTTTCGTCGTTTGTGCGTGTGTGTGTGCTGCTCGCTGTTCATTTCTTTCGGAAGAGAGGTATGGACAAGTGAGAGCAGGGGTAGTGTAGATGTGTGTTGTCGAGATTGTTGTCTTCTGTCTGTGGAAACGACTTAATGCCAGATTAAAATCTCAATGTGTTCTTTTTTTTTTCGGAGAGAGAGAGGTTTGCATGCATACAGGTCTGGTGAGAGATGATGATTCCGTGAGAGTGACCTGGGGTCTAAAATCTTTTTGGTTGTGTGACTGATACCAAGAGGATAAATGGTCAGGTCGACTGTGCATCATAGTGATAAGAGTGTGTGTGACTACCACGCTTGTACGACTTGTCGGAATGAGGCCCTACTCCACTTGATTTCTGCTACGTTGTACTACGTCAATGTTGCATTTGTACCGTCTGCCTCCTAAGCCCTTCTCACTGATCTGTGTCGTGCACCTAATCTATCAGACACAGTTGATTCAAGGCAATTCAATATCCTCTACTTTTCTTTCCTCCCATACACGCTCTCCTCTCTTCCCTTCTCAAGCGTTTCACTATTCTACTCCTAAACTCCCACTTCACTCTTGGCTTCCACATCCCATGCCCCCCTCCTCCTAGCATTCACAACCCAACTGCCCTATCCCTCTACTCCCGTTCCCGCACAAACCAGCGTTGGCGTCCTTGCAGGACGAGGATTCTCAGTACGCTCCACAAGCAGATAGTTGAGAAGTGTTTTTGCAGAAAAAAAGACACTTTGCATCAGCAATCCCATTTTGAACGCACATCCTCACAAACATGGATATCCCACCCCTTATCCCTTTCTCGCATAATAGCAGCCCCTTTCGCCAAAACGGAGCTATCCAACACTATTCCTCTACCACTAATCAAACAAACATGTGAGAAGATACAAGAGAAAGAAATGAGAGTCTAGAGCTATATGACAAGTTTATCTCTCAAAAAGCAGCGTCGATGATCCTGCTAAGGGGAAGAAAGAAAAAAACCAGACAAAGCGCAAGAGGTCCTGTCTTTCTTTCTTTCTTT
>JAODYC010000011.1:268131-280218 GCA_026262405.1 Curvularia hawaiiensis | reverse complement strand
TGTAGATGTAGATGTAGATAATTATATTCTATCGCATCGCGTCGCGTTTTAGATATTACTATACTTATGAAATATGAAACGAATAGTTATAGTAGAACGCCAACCAGTTAGGGGCTAATACGAGCCGAAAGTGGGAGAATGCCCCCCTCCCCCTTTCCGTCTACAGGGAAAGCTCGAGAAAGCCCCCCTGGATAGCTGGACGATGCTATCGGTGAGATTTCCTATGGGTTTCATGCGCAGAGTGGTGTCCATTAGATACATACTGTTCTATGCCCAAGATTAGCAGAATACTGATTGCTCACAGCTTTTAGTTGTAGTAGCCTAGTGGTATAGAGCTGAGCTTCTAATAATTTTTTGTGTTGGAGTAGCTTACACATAGGCCACTTTTCACTCACTATTGGTGCAATATCTAAATTCCCAATACGTATAGCTTAGTCTACAACAACCTGCATCCTCATATTAGCATGCACCGGCTAGAACAAGACGACTTCTAGATGCAATTCGCTAGTCTGATGTATATAGCTCTAAGTATAGAGTCTCGAATCTAGCTTGTATTTAGTATTCAATCCCAACCCATTTTCACTTGTTGTTAAGGCAATATAGCCCACTTCAGCATCCAATCTTACATCTGCAAGCCATATCTTCATGTCTTCATATCTTGTAATGCGCGAGCGCGCGAAGGCCCATCTAAAGCTGATCCACTAGCTGGTATGTCCATATACGGATTGTCCTTTGTCAAAGAAGATACATAACCTAGATTGTCTGGGGCGCTCGTGATAAAATGTAGCACGATGGTTGAGATGCCTAACAATAGTAGTGTGACCGACGATAGGACTAGCAATAATACCCAAACAAGAGAAGTCTTATATTTGTCCTTTGCTCGCATAACTGTAGCTGTTGTCAGATTCATGTTCAAGCAATCATCGATAGCGCTCCGGTCTGTTGGTGTGGGCAATCCAGAGCTAACGCGCTCTATACACCGTAAAGGTTGGAATGTATTTGCATTGGTGATCGAATATGGCGACACTGTAGTTTGGCGAATTGAGTTGAATACCATTGTAAGCCGCTGAGATATGTTGGAATCCGATATAGTTGTCCAATCACGTGGAAAGGTGTTATTAAAAGGTGCGATATCGCCGTAGATGAAATTTTCCGTCGCCGAAGCTTGCTGGGACTCTGCTTAGCCACTGGCGAAAGGGAACCACTCGAAAAAAAAAACGTTGGTATTCAACGATGCTCTGAAAGGGATTCTGATTGGGTGGTCTTGTGTCGAAGCGAGAGTGTCGCATAAGAGTCACACTACATTTCCCTTCTTGACAGCCTACTATAGTTTCAGCTCTGGTCGTCTCCATTGTGCAATCGTATACGGAGGCGGCAAACTTGTAGTCAGGGGAGCCTTTGGTAATATACAGGATAGTTGATATCTCATCTTGCTGAAAGCCGGCGTCTAAGGATGGGTAGTCGGCAACAAGGAAAGAACTTATTGGCATGACACCCCTAACCTGGACTGACAATCCGGAAAAGAGGTCAGTTCTGTTTGGAGGGAACCAGCCCACATACGGAAATTCCATTTATGGCCCGAGTTGGTTCCGAGGAATATTATGTATAACGCTCCGACATGAAAGGTTACTGTATGAAGTCTCAATCGGGAACGTCATGTTACAATCTCTGCATAGCCCCTGTAGCCTCACTCCGACTAACAATGAGTATCGTAATTGTGTTTTGTTGGCAACGGTCCACCAGCCATTGTTTTCTTGGTTAAGAGATTCTAGTAGAGGTATTTTCGGGTTACCCCATAAGTCTGCTGGTTCGTTCTTGTTGTTTTCTGCGCCTAAGAGAGCTGCCGAGTAGAAGGCAGTCATAGCTGGCCGAGCTTTCGTTGCGCTAGAGCTGCCCAACCAAGAGGATCCATTATACCCTCTTGTATATGCTATTCTTTGACTGTTAAGAGTTTCGAAACGTTCGATTGAAAGCAATCGAAGAGCGCTTTATCCGCCAAGGGGCGATAGAAACCAGACTGCAACTATGGAAATGCCCATCACGTGAAAGTGCCGCAACTCAGTCATCCGTATCAAAGTACCCGCTAAGCACTGACAGCTCGTAACATTGCAGTCGCAGTGAGACCAGGCAAAGGTGGTGCCGCGCTTCTTGCCGCCGCGGCTGGAGCAGGTGGTAGTGCTGTATTTGGCGTACTTGCAGCCGTTCCGCGAGTATGCGACTGTGCAGTTACTCGGCGGCAGCTTCAGCGACTATATCTGGGCGGACAAGCACGACCCGTGGGGGACGGATCGACTGTGCACTCGATGCGAGCGGCTGACGTTTGTCGCTGAAGCTAACATACTATCGAAGCCACATTACCAGGCATGGTTAGAACAGCGGTTACAGACGTGATTTTAGTGGATAGTACGACGGGCGTTCCTGGGCCTTGACGTGTCTCTATCTGATTTGACTGAACACACAGAACACACAGAGCAAATAATTCATAACTCATCATTGTTATTTGAGTGCTTCTGAACCGCTCCACCACCGTGGCCAGTCCCTTGAGAAGCGAGGAATCCCCTGGGTCGTGGCTTACCGCTGCTCGCAGCATTTCATCACAGCGTCCTCTTTGCGGTAAGTAGTGATCGTCTTCCAACTAAGCCTAGCTCGTAACATTGCGCTAATCAATGCATAGGTCTCTTACAATCGACATTGACTTTTTTCCTCTAGTAGAATCTATTCCTAGCCTCTGGCTACATCATGAGTCTTCTCAGAGAACTTGCGGCTCGAGATCTGGTAGACATTTCAACCAGAGCAGTGACCGTCGCAATAATATCTTCTGTTCATACTACATTTTGTGCTGTCACAATGATCTGTGCCTCACAGTTCAGTTGTTGGCACTACGAGCTGCCAACTGAAATGGCAGTGGATTGGTATCCTTATGCGTTGCTGGCGCATGCGACGATGTTTCTGCATTTCGGGGAGTTCCAAAAGTGGGTCTCTGATATTATAACACTGATCAAACGAGATGCACCTCCCGATGGACTACCTGGAGCAGAGATAGTCAATGCTATCGTTCAAAGTCTACTCCTCTTACTCTACATAATCGTCAGCTTCTTATTGTACAACATTTGGACAATACTAGCGTTTCTTTATCGCCACAAGGTCTGGGTAGCCAGTCTTCTTGCCAGTCTTCCGACGTCACTACTCCTTGTGAGAAACATACGCCGGAGATTCTCACTCGGCAGCTATACAAGGCTTCAAGCTGGATCCAAACCTATTTTCGGTCTACTACAAACCTTGCTAATTACCATACGCCGTGCAACATACGATGTCCCACTTCTGGCAATAGAGCTTTGCAGGTCAAAGTCTGCCCACTTCATCACTACTCTGAGGCCCTTGTTAGAGCTCCATGGTCTCAGGCGTCCATCCACTTTGTTCAGCTATCAAGATTTGAGCGCTGAAAAAAAGGAAATTCGGCTGATCCAACTCGATAGGCGTTTTCCAGGCGCTGACATTAGCTGCAGATTTGTACACTTTCCCGTTGGTGAGGCTCCGCAGTACGAGGCCATATCGTACACCTGGGGACTCGGTGGGAAAACACATCTGATATTTCTGGAAGGTTCTTGGCTGCCGGTGACCAGGAATGTACACAAAATTCTCCACGACCGAAGCTCGTATATCAGGACTAGATTGGTCTGGATTGATGCTGTGTGTATTAATCAAGAGAACCTCGACGAGAAATCATGGCAGGTCGAAATGATGGGAGAGATCTACCAGGCTGCAGAACGCGTAGTAATATGGCTCGATGATCAGCATATCAGACATTCTGAGATGATGGACGCTACTTTGCTCCTCGAAGCCATAAACTTCATGAGTCTGGATCTACCAACCGACGTGTATGATCCACCAAGTCGAGTTGTCGGGCATTGCAATCATTGGAAGGCTCTCAGTCGCCTACTCTCTCACCCCTATTGGCGTCGTGTATGGATCATTCAAGAAGTGGCCATGGCAAAAAACGTGCACTTGTTGTATGGCAATAGATACATTGCGTGGGATCACCTTGTCAAAATGGTTACCTGCCTCGTTACATACCCGGTTCGTGTCCTTCCGGCTGTCGCTCATGTTACGTATGGGCTGGAGAACTCGACATTTTCTAGTGGTACAATTCAAGTACTTGCCATCGCGACACTCAGGGATCTAGTACACAGAAACGAGTTTACTACACTTGTAAAGTGTATCTTATTCACACAACGCAGTAATGCCACCAACCCTCGGGATAAGATATTTGCATTGAAAAATCTTGTCAGGCAGCCAAGCGACTCTAAGCTCGTCCCTAGCATCGAGATAGATTACAGACTCAAAGTCCACGATGTATACGCAAATGTCTCGCGAGATCTCCTCAAAACTACACCTTCTTTCATACTCTCGTTTGCAGGTATTGGATGGCAACGTAAAACGCCCGGTTTACCTAGCTGGGTGCCCGACTTCCAGTCATTGCCTGAATGTACGGACGAACAGAACTTGAACGCGGATGCAAGGTACAGTGCTGGTTTACCGGGAAGTATAGACATCCCAGTGGATGCAGTCTTCAATGGATATCTGCCAACAATCACCGTCCAAGCAATCCCTGTCTCAAATGTTTCTTGCATATCCCCTACAAAGATAACCATCGGTGAAACTCAGACCATGTCTGACTCGTTCATCTTTACAAAGACTCTCTATACAGAAGCTTGGAAACTCGTACAAAAAATGCCATCGAGATACGCTGCTACTGGTCAAGCAACAGTAGAAGCCTTCTGGCGGACTCTTATTGGGGATCGTCATGTAATCGAGGGCACAACCAACACACAGTTCAAACGCCCGGCGTCACCCGAATATGGCACCTACTTCTTAGCAAGACAAGACGAATTCTTTACAGGCGAAGATTTGACTACCGATATGGCATGGATGAAGGAGGCAACAAGAAATAAAACTGATGAGTTCAAGTATAAATCATCATTCAATTTTTCGAGAGCAATTGGCTGTGTTTGGCAAGGACGAAAGTTCGCTGTTACAGAAAACGGGCTTATGGGAGTTGTTCCACCAGGCGCAAAGCTAGGCGATGTGCTGTGTGTTGTACCAGGATTTGAAAGGCCAGTACTGTTGCGAAAGAGCCCTCGACAAGTTCTTCTAAGAGGGGAAGATGATGATACTTACGAGTTCGTCGGTGCATGTTATGCTCATGGAATTATGGACGGGGAATTGTTGAAAAGAATGCCATCTTTCAAAACATTCAGAGTTAGGTAGAAGCTAATCTAGACACCAGGTCCCTCGTTTCTTCTCAGCAGCTGGAAGAGTGCCCGAGATTCAGGACCAGACAAGGCTGTTCACGGTACACATCATGATCAGAGATCCACTCTGACTGCAATGTAGTCGGTAGCAATATGCAAATGTTGTCGCTTAGTGTCATCGGGCAATGCTGCTTACCATTCATTAGACATGCTGAGAGTAAGCGCCGACGTCAGCACAGCACACAGGTAGTCATGATGTTCCTCGGGTGGAGTTGTCGAAGGTCAGCATGATTTGGGTATTATTCATGTACAGCACGAGACAGTAGAGCAAGTGTCACAATTAACCAGCCGTGTCTTCACGGAACAAATCAATGGCGAGCTGGTGTAGTAATTTGGTGATATATATATAGGTGTCGCAGGCTATACAAGGCTGCAGAAGCTATGACTTTAGCTGAGCCGAAGCAACAAGCCACTGTAACGGCAACAAGGATGCACCACCTCAACAAGAAGAAGCAACAGCTATACACCATAAACAAATGAAGATGGTAGATAGCAGACATAATTTAGATCAATTTTTCCGCACCCCACAAGTGCAACAATAGGCTATACTGTCTAATTGCTGACTTAGCTGAAGGAGAGTGTATAGCGACCAATCGAATGGGCTCTGTCCAGCTCAGGATAATACCTCGCGTATGCCTCCAGTTATCATCTCGAATTTTGTCACACTGAAACAATCTCAAAAAGAAAAATAATCGTGAGCTTGATCTTAGCCTACCTCTAAACATGCACACGCCTCCAGACCAACAAAGACTTTCTTTTTCTTGAAGTTACCCTAATCTTTGCGTACTTCTCAATATCCATTTGACTAAACTATCTAAGCGGGGCCAAAGGAGGAAGAGGACACTGTCCCTTCGGGTAGACACGGTAGTTCGCTAGCATACCTAGCGTGAGGTGGTTTTGGATGTGACAGATTATTTGCCACTGACCTTCGCCTACAGCAGTCGTATAGAGCGTTTTGCCAATCCCATCATTTCCGTTCTCAGCATATTGATTGTATTTTTGGTATGCTAGCCCGTTTCCATGCATGTGCAGCCTAGGAGGTATTAATGGCGCTGACCGAGATCGAAGTTATTCGAGCTTACACGTGACTGGCTGCCCCATAGATATTGAATCCCCATATGACCTGGTAACTAATTAGGAATTCATACCAAAAATATACATCGGCTTGCTCTGAACTTACGTTGTCGTCCAAACACATCTCAAAGGTGGGTGCGTTTGCGTATACAAACCCGTTGATGGCGTAAAATGTTGGAGCTGCAGCAAACTTCCTTGAAGCTCCGAAGTTAGTCAGCTGAGGTCCCCACACGGTGTTGTTGCCTGGAGGCAAGTCTTGCTCGTCGATCAGATTTGAAGGACTCGTGGAATTGCGAAGATCAAGTCGAGCTTTGTTCTCTGATGATAGCCACGAAACATCTTCGTCGTACGTGTTGTACAGGATAGGGTACTCGCGGTAGGACGCCATCGTCGAATTCATTCCGCCTCGTGTGTAGATAATTGTTGGACCAATCAATCCAGCATTCGCGTCTTCTTGTAGCGAGACATAAGAATGATACGAGTGGATCTGCGTCCTGATTAAAAGCTGGAAAAGGAAGGCATTATATTCCACACCTTTGCAGGAAGTCCATTTTGGGGGCCGGCATGGTCATTCACAATCCATTTGTACACAAAACAATCTCCAGGTTTGACTGCTGGTGGGACGCGATCTCCAAGGGGCAGGTGGACGGCAGTATCAGGCCTGGTATTGTTTGGATAGTTGGAACCTTCGTATAATTTCGTGTAAGCCAGACCCATGGAGTGCATGGTAGCATAGTTCTTCTTCAACTTGTTCATGAAGAGTATTTCGATCATGTCGCCAACCTCAGCACGGAGTGTTGGTCCCTGTGAACCTTGGGTTGCTGGTTGAGCAGTGTACTCAGTAAAGTTGCCATCTGTATAGCCTCGATAAAACGCCTTTAGCCATTTTGTGCCATATCTGGTGTACCCGGCGTATTTTGCTCGGGCAGATTGCTCGAAAGGGACCTTTTTGATAGTTGCTAAGTTGATTGCATCTTTTATGCAGTGTGTCGTTTCCACTTACACCAAGCCAATTATCCCAGCCAGTAGGCGCGTAATCCCATTCAGTCTCCTCAGCCGCGATGTAGTACCTTCTAACAGTGCCGCTGAACTGAAAGCCTGATGGTGTGGATGTCGGTAGAATTCCATCCAAGGTTACAGTGCAAGCGGGTTGTTGCTTGTTAACTCCAGTCGCTACACTTAACACAACCCCAATCATCGGAAGGACTATGAAAAGGAAGCGGTCGACCATCTCGTAAGTAATTCGGGTCCTTTTGTCGTTGATTAACAGAATGAAGCCGCGGCTTTGTCTATACTCATGTGAAAATACAATCTATTGAAGCCCTTATAACAAGCAGAGGTTCCCGTCCATTGCCAACATTACAGCGTTGCGTCAATGTAAACGCGTCCTGCATGAGACTACCAAAGGCGGGTCGGTGGATTCGCCGAATAACAGATGTACCAGTTTTCGGCTCTTTGCGGATGAGCATATCTCAGGATGTCGGGTAAGGTGGATTTACAATCCGTCATGTTCCTAGCAGATTCGCCACGAAGTAGCGGCACCCATCGACCAGCACAATGGAAGTTTAGCACCTGAACGCAGTATCACTCCAGTAGCAACATATATTTAACGACCGGTATTGATTGCGCGATATTCTGGTCATCACCCCTATGCCACGCATTGGGAGTGATTGCGCAAACAAGAGCAACCATGGACCGCATATACAAATTAGTGGAAGCCCGGTCTCCTGTAGCTGAGCTTCCGAAACCCCGAACATGCTACGATTTCCGAGCGCGCGCCACCACAGCCAACCGGCGTCTTTTCCAATCAAGATGGACGAGTGATGGATGCAGAGAGCTACCTCAACATTTGACTTGGAGCCATTACATCCAGTATTACTCGGAATACTCTCCGTTGCCCCGCAATCGGAGGATTGCTGATGATGTACGTACTGGTACTATGTCCATGTGCGAGGCGCCGGATCACCGGAAATAACACTGACGCTTCAACAGGTCAGTAATGAATCACCATAGCATCTAGTATATGATAGCTCATGGTCACAGAACCTGATTTTGTTCACAAGCGATGACTACCCATATTATCTCACAACAGCATCCGGTTTCGACAATTAGCCGGGTATTCAATAACAATCAGGAGTCCGTCGGGAGCTTCGGCAGCAAATCGGATCAGTATAGGCAGTAGAGTCACTCAGAGGCATATGGGAGCACGTGGGACTCAGTAGAGCACTTGATTCAAGTAGACACCTATAGGTCTAGTACCAAGGATATCCAAAATCTACAAAACAGCTGTCAGCGCTGGCGGGCTCTTAAATCCAGCTAGGATATTGTTGTTCGTACGTGAAGTTCGCAATGCCAAGAAAAAGTGGCCCTCTCGGTGGGGTGGCCCTCTCGGTGGTGGAATACGTTATTCGTTAAGTATTTATCTTTCTCTTCTTTCTCGGAACCCAATGTCAGCTTTACAGGCCTCTATTTTGCGCTATTACTGTATGCTGGAGTTGCAAGTTGCGGCAGGCTAGAAATTAGGATTCCTGTGTTTATCGTATGCACTCTATCACCAGCATTGAAAGAATATTCTTAGAGTTCTGCTGCAGTACGGTACAAAGTTTTACCCAAGAGCAGACTTGGGATAGTCAATTAGATTTAGCTTTAACTATACCTATTCTAACCCTAGCAATGGGTTTATTACAGTAGTACATGTATCAGAAACCCACTGTTCAAGCTGTTTGAGCATCTCAGGGTGCGAATGCTTCTCTAATCTATCCCAAAAGGCCTCACTCTCCTCGTCCGACCCGAACATCCAATAACTGTTGCCGTCATCGAAGCTGGAAGGCTCTCCAAACTCCGCGCCTTGTAAGGTGTTGAAGTGGATGTTAGGCTCTGATCTATTGTTATCTCTTTTCAACAGAACTATCTCATGTAGGTGACTCATGACTGGTGCATAGCGACCACTTGAAAGAGTTACGCAAGAAAGATAGATGTTGGTAAGATACCTGGGGGAAGCTGACTGTACAAGACCTAGTAGAGCCTGCCCAGAGATGTCAACACAGCAGAGGCCGATGTTCCGCAGTTGCGTAGATCGGATAGCGGCAAGGATAGACGAGGCTTCATAGAAATCCTCTTCTTTTATCTCGCCTGGACCTCGACGTATCACTCTAAGAGGAGTCATTCTCAGCTCGAGTTCCTGCAGATGTCGCCCTGAGATAGCTGCGCCAATAAAGTT
Organism: Curvularia hawaiiensis; assembly: GCA_026262405.1. Lineage (NCBI taxonomy): Eukaryota > Fungi > Ascomycota > Dothideomycetes > Pleosporales > Pleosporaceae > Curvularia > Curvularia hawaiiensis. The sequence continues at coordinate 270,612 of JAODYC010000011.1, read as the reverse complement.
GTTGATAATTGCTGAATCAGAAGCGCTTTGGCGCTCAGGGCGATATGGTGTGCAATGCATGCCGTGCTTGCCAAAGTTGAAGATTTCGAGATCATCGCATGCCGCAGCAAATTGAGCCCAAGGGTCTGATATGACGCTTTCGTCGGCTCCGACAGCACGTGGCACAAGACAATGATAGCCCCTCAATAAAGGAAAGCAGTCGACTGAGATACCTCTTAGCTGTATTGCGGCGTTATGGCAGACAATCGGTAGCTCAGTGAGAATGCTAGCCGGAAAGAGAAGTCCAATGTCGTTGTCGTCTTTGCAAAGAGCGCTCTCAATAGTCAGCCAATCGTGACCTTGTGCTAGTAAACGAGGAAGAGCTTCTTTATCAGTTGCGATGGTCAATGCATTACAATCTGGCTCTTCTTCTCCAATTCGGTTTTCATTGAACCAGACAAAGGGGACTGTGCCACACCGCGACAGTGCCCTCGCGACGCTGCGAACAAAAGAGTGATCAGAGACAATGCGAATCTGATCTGCATATGCCGCAGCATATTTCTCAAAGGATCTGGTCAAGATAGCCTGATCTTCTTCCAGGTGCTCGTCTTCTTCTTCTACGATGCATTCATGAGCTCCTTTGTTTCCCTTGCCTACGAGACCACCAGATTCTAGAACATCTTCTCCATATCTTCTTTTTTCTAATAGGTCTTTCCACGCGTATCTCATGTTGCCAATTCTTGTCCATGCTTCTTGATAACTCCGCCAGACAATTGCGTCGTGAGACATGTCGTCCTGATAGTATTCTTGAAACTCTGTGTGCCAGTCACATTCCCTTTCGAATTTCTCGAGAACCGATTTTGCATAATCGTGATATCTTTGGAAGTCTGAAGCAATAGCACTTGGTCGAAAGAGAAGACTTATTGCAATACCGCGGATACCTTGGGCGATAAGAGGATTGCGGGAGAGGCCTTCTAAGCGGTCGATGGATCGTGAGGAAAGCGACACGCTCAAAACAGGGCATAACAGAGGACTGACAAGCCTGTTGAATGTCCGACAGACTAGTCGGTTGGTTCCCAAGAAGCCGAGTCGATCGCTAGCTTCCGTGATGGAAGGTTTACGGTACTTAGAGGGATCGTGAACAGCAAATGTCAAATCGGAACAGCCAAAAATGTCAAGCAGGATTTCGTCTGGTAGATCCAAAATTGACGTTCGATGTGCAGTTTTCTGCGAGGTATCGTTCATCATGCACGGACTTTTGCTTTTGAGGCGCTGCATTTGTTAGAGTAGGAAGAACTGAGCTGAAGTCGTTTGAAGATGACCTTGTTCACGTCTTATGTATAGAAGTGCTTCTAACGTTGTTAATGTTCTGAACTAGGCAATAGTGACTCATTGACACCTTTGCGAAAGCCCATCAACTTTGAGTCACTACTATGCGACGGCTAAAGTCAAGCTATTATTAGTAGCATGTGAGTTGCTTGGGTTTGGCGGGTTGCCTTAATGATCACATGATGAAAACTTGCCGCCTTGTGATCCTTTTCTTTTCTTCTCTTGCAGATGGTGGCGCTGGGATTGTCGTGCAAACTTCAACAGCAAGAGATCTCTACCGATTTGTAAACTTAGGTGTTTTCCACAATCCTCAATACCTGCCCAAGAATAGATTATAGATTGTTAGTGTATCATTCTTGTGTAAGCTAATGTAAGAGTAGGGCAACAAACGCGACTTGATGAGCAGCCTTGTTGATAGTTAACCTAGATGATATCTTAACATGATTAGCAAATCCATACAATTATGCAAAGGCCTAAGAATGCGTAAGCGTAGAGGAGGAGTAGAGCGTGTGGGAGCTTGACTAGGTGATCGGTAGATTTGAACGAATAATCTGTTAACTACGAGATCAAATAGAATAATTAGATTTTATTATCTACTTAGATCTATTACTAATCTATGTTAAGTAGATTAGGTTAATAGATCTGATCTATAGCTGTTAATTAGTAATCCACCACGTACTCACGGATTGATTTACTGCGACAAATATGAATCCTAGCGGCAGTAGACACAAGATAAACTGGTTCGAGTGAAAATATTTCAAGACAGTACAGGTATAGTTGAACAAGTGTTGATGACACACTCAGCACGAAAAAAAGAACACGTTTGAAGCGCAATTGTATAACTAAATGACCACCCAGTATACCATGCCGATAGTCTTGATCGTAATCTCATTCCTCGTGAAACCCGCATACATAGAACCAGCTAGTACTGTTTACTCTATCTCTTTTCATTCGGGTAGTATGCCGGCTGCCCCTCAAGCGGCTCACCCACACCAGTCCTATAGCTCGGTGGTGGACCGCCAAAAGAAACCTGGCCACCAGGAGTAGGAGTAGAAGACTGGTTAGGCGGGGGAATAGAGTTAGTAGCCGAATACTGCGACTTCATGTCCGGATCCACTACACCTCCATCACCCCCTCCTACAATGACAGTCTGCTCGTTGCCCTTCTTGTCCT
>JAODYC010000011.1:249586-268021 GCA_026262405.1 Curvularia hawaiiensis | reverse complement strand
CAGCAGCACTGGCAGCAGCTCCACCGCTAGTTAGAATCTGCTTGCCAGAATGCGATATGCCGTCGGCAATAGTTGAAAAGGCGATTAAGCTCTTGTTCAGTAGACCAGGCTTGTAGTTTGCGTTTGGTGTACCGTCAGGGTTCACGCTCTTCGCGTGCGTCTTTTTGTGACCTGCCATGCCCGCTGCTGCGTTCTGAGCGTACTTTGTGAGTTGACCAACCGTCTTGGCTGAGTAGCCAGCGACACCAGTGGTCAAGGTATTAATCTTGCGGACACGGTCGTGCGTAGACGGCTTGAAGACCATGGGCTTCTCATTTGGCTTTGTCTTGTTCATAAAGTTCTCTGCGCCAGATACCATCATGTTACTGAGGTAGCTGGAGCCCGTAACAATGAGTCGCGATGCTGCAGCTGCGTTTTGCACCAGACCGGAGTCCTTGTATGCGGGATGGCGGGCCATATCGAGGTAGTCCTCCTCAAGGGGTCGAATGTCGATGCGTTTGCCGTCTGGTGATACCACAATCTCGACGGGATCTTTGTCTGTGTTAGCATGAGTGAGGAACGTGTCGGAGACAACTCTGAGCAACTTACTCTTTGATCCTTGCTTTAGTGCTGGATCGGCATGGACTTGAGCGCCCTCAGCCAGCTCACCTACGATGCTGCCGTTTTCCTCATCCACCAAAACCACTTCGCCCTGACCGCCGGCTCCAGCATAGCCCTCGCCAGGTCTGTAGTCCTGAGGGTTATACGTCTTGACGTCACCTTTGCCCTTCTCATGCGACGGCGCCTGCGCACGCTCAAGGAAGGCTGTACACTGCGCCAAGATGGTCTCGAAGGTGTCAATGTCCTCTTGTGTAACTGAGTTCGAGCCCTTTCCAATTGGCGGGAACTCAATCCGCGTAAAGGCGGCACTCTCAGGACCAAGGTCCCATCGTGGTATGAGGTAGCTGCGTGGCGGCTGGTGGTAGATCTGGGTCGTCGCAGGGAGGGGAAGGTCGAGCTCGGGAGGCAGATTGAGGTGGAGATAGAAGTCTTCCTCGGGCGCAGCATTCTGGCCGCGCGCGTTAACATCAGCAAAGGGCGAGTTGGTGGGCACCATCAACAACGACAATGTTTGCGGCCCAGAGGGGGTGAGAGGGCTCTCCTCGCCCTGCTGGATGTGGTAGGCCTTGATGCCGCCAATGGTGTAGAGCAACCGAGGATCGCCATGGCCACTCATGCTTGCGAGAGGCGTATTCGCGGGGTATGAGTTATGCGTTGATGTAAAGGAGAGAAGAGGACGGCGAAGGTGCAGAGCGCCTGTGTGAGAAGCAAAGCAAGAAAGCGGGGGTATCGTCTATTTTGGTGCACGAGAGCAGAGGGAGCGGTCTTTTTATGGAACGCAAGCAACAGGGAACCTGCCGCATATGGTGTTGCGGCGCCTGCTGGGCGGTTACGTCAAGACGGTGGCGGCAGAGAGCTCTGGAGCACCAGCGAATCAAGGGTCCTGTGGCTGTGCAGCTGCGCCACTCTGTAGTTTGAACGTAGCTCGCGGCCAGTCCGCATCGTAACAGCAAATTTCTAGCCGTCTCTTTGCGATTCGCGTGTCGAATTTGCCTCTTCACATGGAAACTGTTTGTATGATTGTCACTACCGGGTCAGCTACTGCTGACGCCTCTAGACGCGTCACACCTAGCCTATGACTTTTACCATTTCGTGGCGCAGCCGGTCATGTCGCGGCCCAAATCCAGCGACGCCTCTACACAGAGGAGCTTCGACATGGTCTCATTGGCTCACTTGACCATCGCTGCCATTTTGAGTCTAGGGCAAACCTTGACCTGCGAAAGACATACCAATGGAATCAAGAGGTTACTCCCCATGTGTGACGAATGTAAAGTGATCGCTTCAAACTACCTGCTAGAATACAGCCACGTATCTACACTGGTCGAATACACAAGCAACGTACAATAGTGCGCCAGTAATATCACAGCTCCCATATCCTATCCTTCATTACCATGAAAGCTCTTACGCACTCTTCGCCTCCCCTCAGCGACAGTAGCCATCGACGGCATCATCAGAAAGCGTGTGGCTTCCACCTGCGCACCTGTACCCACGCGACTGCTTGATCCACATGTAACCCATTGGACAGAGCCCCAGAATGCGCAGTTTAGCTCGTCTCTCCTTCTCCTTCTGCCGTTCCCTTTCAATCGCAGCCAATTCTTCGTCGCGACGTCTTCTTTCTAGCTCAGCTGCAATGCGTGCTTGTTCCCTCTCACGCCGTTCTTTCTCATCAGCAGCCGCCTTTTCTGCGCGAATGAATTCTCTAATACGCTCTTCCTCTTTACGCTTCTCATCCTGCAGACGACGAAACTCTTGTTCTTTGGCAACCATGGCGTGCTTGTCACGCTCGAGTTGTTCCCAATCTTCGTCAGATACCCCTGGGTCGCGCTTCACTTTGAATATAGATTCGAGATCATCTTCGGGTTCGGCTGCGGGTTCGGGATCCTTCTCTGCTGGTTTTGGTGTATCCTCTGGTGCATCGGTTTTCATCTTAGCAGATGGCGGTGCCTGAGGTGGAGGCGCGCCATTTGTTGCAGTATTAGGATCTGATCCAGTAGGACGTATGTCATCTTGCGCTTGTGGTTCAAATGGTGGTCGCCGAGGCATCTGAGTAGTGAAGCGGCTTGTGCCTGCTGCAGCGTTGCGTTGAGTGCGCTCAGTGAGCATCGCCTCCATTTCATCGACCACGATACTTTCGGTAAGTACAAGGCTAGAGATGGGAGGAACAGCTGTAGAAATGAGCCTCTGGAACATGCTCTTGGCGAGAGACTTCACATCGCGGGCGTTACCCCATGACTCTAGCGCCGATAGCTTCTTGAAAAGCTCTACTAGCTGTTGTTTTAGTTGCTCTGAGGGGGGATCAACGATGGAAATATCGAGCGGCGCATTCTTCTTTTCCCGGATGTTACCAAGGACCTTGTTCAGCAGCTTGAAGCACGTTTCCGGCTCCAGATGCTTGAACGTGATCGTTTCCGAGAAACGACTGGTCAAACCGGGATTCATGTTCATGAGCCGGTCAATGTCCTTGTCGTAACCGGCCAGAATCACAATGAGCTTCTGCGCGAACCTTTCTTTCGTCAAGCAATCGACCAACTCGTCCATGGCCTCGGTCGCGAATCTTCCCTCAGCAAGTCGATAGGCTTCATCAATGAACAGTACTCGACCCATAGCCTTTTCTAGGAGCTTTTGCACCTTGGGTCCCGTGTGACCGACGTATTCCCCGATCAGGTCGGTGGCAGAGCATTCCTCTACTTTCGCCTGGCCAAGGAAGCCCATGTCGTAGAATATCTTTCCCATTTTTGCCGCTGTAGTGGTCTTGCCGGTGCCGGGAGGACCCTTGAAGAGGAAGTTAAACGGTAACTGCTCGCGAGGATCCATCCCGAGAGATTTCATGTTGGCGGCAGTAGTTTGGTAGCCGTGGAACCGCTTGATAAGCTCCTCACAACCCACAACATCCTGGAACATCGCATGAAGGTTCGTCGCAGCTCGTTCGCCTCGGTCAAAGTCGGGATCAAAGTCTATAGCCTCAAAAATTCCAAATTGCTTCACCTTGCGAGCAGTGACGTGCTTTTGGTGTAGTGCCTTTGCACGATCCAGAATGATGTCGACCTCTCCCGCATTTCCAAAATTTGGACGATTACGAGCGCGTTCTATAACTTCCATGGCAACCTGGTAACGAAATATGAGCACACGACAAGGCTACAGGAGTAGAAACTTACCTTCTTGGCCTGGTCTGTTGCGTCAAACCCGATATCCTTAAGCTTGAGATCAAAGATACGACGAATGTCGGCCGCATTGAAATCCTCAAAGACGAAAGCAGATTCGAGCGGGAAACGCCTTGCAAGCCCAGGGTTGACGTCCCGAAACATATTCTCCATCTGATCCTTGTATCCCAGCAGAAGCACGCACCGATCTTCGCCTGGGGTACTCTGCACTTCAGCGACGATCGTATCGATGACTGCAATTTTGAAGATATCTGGCTTCCCACCGCCAGCGAGCATGTAAGCTTCATCGATGATGAGAACTTTACCAATGGTTGAGGCTAGAATAGCCTTTGTCTTGGCTTCTGATCCACCGATCACGTTGTCGATGAAATCTGCTGGGTTTTTGACCACCACTTCACCACTGGACAGAAGACCAATATCAGCCAAAATACGACCAAAAATCTTGGCCACGCTTGTTTTTCCTATAGTGTTTAAGGTCAGCTTTCACTTATACATCGCTCGGACTAGGCTACTATACCTGTTCCTGGTGAACCAATAAAGCAACGATTCAAGGAGTACTGGATGATGGGTTTTTCCTGCAACTCGAGCTGATAGTTGGTCTGGATCCCGTCGAGAAGAACCTGTACCGACTCCTTGACAGCGGCTAAACCGAAGAGTTTTTGGAGGGTTTTCCATGCAGCGTTGTTCTTGAGTACTGCAGAGGGCTCTGGACCAATCAGATCTTCTTTGGTCAACAAGTTGTCATCTGGCATAACTCCAGCCCTTCGCTGTTGGTGCAGACGCTTCGCTTGGCGTTCTGTGATGTGTGAAATCTTGTTCTGCACTTCGCGCGCATTGCCAAAGCCTTCGCGACCACGACCACGACCGATTCTCCGAGCAACAATGCGAGCATACAAACCATTCATGCCGTCTTCTAGTTTCATGTTTCCGTGATATTTCTTCTTGATGTACTGACAGAAGATTTGTTGTAAATCGTGGTCTTCATAATCCTGGAACTCCATTTGGATCGGTATGCGGCTTGGAATTCCGGGATTATGGGAGAAGAATGCCTCCATCTGCTTGTGGTAGCCTGCCAGTACGAACACAACTTTGCCAGTCAGGTTCTCAATCTCTGCAAGTAGGTAATCCAGTACTGCTTTGCCGCCAGTGCTGTTTCCGGAAACCAGTTGATACGCTTCGTCGATGAAGAAAACGCCACCACCCTTCTGCAGGATTTCATCTATGTGCTTTTTGCACGCGGATACGCCATCGCTCGCAAGGGACGATCCAGACGTCTCGAAAAACTCGCCTCCAGGAAGAGCACCGACCTCGACTAGGAATTGAGCATAGTAACGAGCCACGGTTGTTTTGCCTAAGATGAATCAGCAATTTAGTTTCACATCCGTATATAGATCTCACCAGTTCCGGGATTTCCCAGGAGGGCTGCTCCAAATCGTTCCCCCTTCAGCGATACATTTTGGCGTACTGCTGTGTCGACTTTGGCTTTGATCGCAAGGAATTTCTCTTTGACAGATTCCAGTCCTGATAGAAGTTAGCGCACATGTATCATGGAGGTAGGTACACGTACCTATCATAGGCATCAAAGAGTCCAATGCTTTGTTTTCAGCACCTTCAAACTTCTTCTGCCATTCCCAATCGTCTCTTGCTTTGCTCTTGTTCACGTTGGGCTGACTTTTGCCATGGTCCGGAGAGGTGGAGTTGCTATTCGCTGTAGCTTCGTCTGGTTGGGTCTCCGTCCCGTTGGGCACCTTGGGATTTTGGTATGATGTTTTGGCATCGCTAGTCGAGTCTGATGAAGTCTTGGGTGGTGAAGACGACGCAGCTGGTCGCTGTGCAGGACGGTTAATCTTCTCTTGCAAGTTGCGCAGATCCTGCTGCTTTTGTTCCAACGTCTGCTTGCGGGCCTTTTCTTCGGCTTGGTCTTGTAAGATACGCTTCTTACGCTCAATCTCTTCTTCAATCTCTGCCAGGCGCGCAGCGTATGCCCGCTGTTTGGCTTGTCGCTCAATTTCCAAGTCGTGGTCTCGTTGGCGTTTCTTTTCCTGCGCTCGTATCTCAGCCTCGCATTTTCGGCAATGCGCTGCTGCTTTTTCATGGCATCTTCTTGTGGTGGTGTGTTTGTTCAGACATGTGGATGATACGACAGTCATACATTTCATCTTAGAATGATCCTGCAACTGATGGCACTTCCTGGGGCATTTATGTTCACCACACTTGAGAAATTTGCCACTGATATATGTTAGTTCTGGCCAATGCCTTTGAAATGGTACTCACCAAGGCTCAGAGCAGCCTCCATCCGGGGCCATCGAGTCGAAATCCTCTTTCTTGGTCAATAGGGCCGTCTTCTCTGGATGTTGTTGGCATTTGACAGGAAAGCCATCGTAGACGTGTCCATCTCGCTTCAACTGGTTCATAAGCGGGATCCACACATCTTTACCTTTGCGGCTGTTCATGAACGTTTCTGGATTCCCAATCATTATGAGGGCATTCCGCGCTCGTGAGAGCAACACATTTACACGCTGGGGAGATGACATGAAGCCAATGTCTCCAACCGCATTGCTTCGTGTGAGACAAGCAATGACGACATCACTTTCTTCTCCTTGATAGTTGTCTGAGGCGGTGTTAGAGTTTGCTGCGAATTGGAGGCGGCCACTTACCAATGGTAGATATGCGAAGCTTACGCTTACTGATGTTTGCGCTGGCTGGTGTTACCAGACCCGCTTGTATCAATTCGTGAGAGTCCAAGTCATTCAATATGGGGTCATTGTCTTTGGACAGTGTATTGACCAGCAGGTACAACTGGCCTAGGTATGGCGTTAACACCACAAGCTCTTCTGTACCATAGCCTTGTTGTCCCAGATACCGCACGCATTTGAGAACCATTTCGGCTTCATACAAATTCTCCTTGCTGGCCTTGGCACCGCCATCGCGTCGATCAGCGATCTGTACCGCATTGAGTTCTGGGTGTGAATGAGATACAAACATGAGGGTGTCTTGGAAGCCGCGTAGTGCTGGCCGCTTTTGAGTCATCTCCGCATCTTGAAGTTCCGGATAAGTGAGAGATCTGACAAGTGAAGATATCTCAGGGCGCATGCGGTGCTGCTTGACGAGCGTAGTGTGCGGTACGTCGCTTTGTACCAGCCGTTCAAACAAGGAGACATTGAGGTCGTAGCCATCGCCCTTCTCCACTGTCAAGTCATAGTTGTTTACTTTGGGTCGAAGTTGCTTATGATCGCCGATCAGAATGAGTTGCTTTGATGATGGGGACAGGGCTGTCAACACATGGCTCTCGAGTATTTCTCCAGCTTCCTCGACCAAGATGATACCAGGTAATGCTTTCCTGATCTGATCCGTGTACATGGCAGCGGCTGTGGTGGTGCACCCAATAACGCGCTTGTTGTGGAGCACATTAAAGTCCTTCTCACGAAACAAACTCTCAATTTGAGTGCGGCATTCGTTGTATTTGTTAGCCAGATTGGAGATCTCAGCGACCTGCTCTTCCAATATAGCTTTTAGCCACTTGGTTTGGAAGTTCGTTCGTGATTGTGGTGAGGTCTGCCAGATGTGGGGATAATACTGCGCTATATGTTGAGCAAAGATACCGGCGTCTTTGCCTTGGAACCATCTTCTGATCAAGTAGTATGCGTCAACCTTCTTGTTCTTCTTTGCAACGAGTTCCATATCTTCTTCGTTCCGCGGAACGGTAAATGCATCGAAATATTCCGAATCTTCGGAAAACTCCAGGTACTCAAGGACAGCTTTGTGATCAAGGCTCGCCGAAGCAAACCTTGCCAACTTGGGGAAAAGAGCATCGAGGTACGATTCCGACTCATTCTGTTGTTTGTTGATCTCATTCCAAGTTTCTCTACTCATTTTGTAGTTGTTTGGCTGGTTCCTGATGGTCAGTGCCTGGGTAGCAGCTGAGGCCTTGGAGCCAAGTCGCACAATCGAGTGAGATGGCACACCGGCTTTTTGTATGTCCTCAAGGAATTGATCAAGAGCGTGATTCGTGTAAGTCAGAATGAGAATTTTGTCTTTGGTATGGTCGTGCAGAATTTTGGCGATGAGCGAACCGATGAAGCTTTTCCCGGTGCCGGGAGGGCCTTGTATTAGACTGACTCTTTTCCTTAGGCCAGCTAACAGCGAATCTGTTTGAGCTTGATCTAAGTTGATTGGGTGTGTGCTTCCAACGATGTCCTGTATGTCTTGTTCCCACTGATCACTAATCTTCTCGATAACTCGAGTTGGCTGGATACCAGAGACTGCTTCAGCGGAATCTGGCGTGAGGTTGAGCAGCTGATCTTCAAGCGGCAGCTCAGTCAAAGACTGGAGGCATTTCAGGATTGGCTCATATGCAAACACAGCGGTGTCCACTTGTACAAAAGAAAGATCCTGGATAAGTCTGCACGCCATCAAGGTCTTGCTAAAGGAACCACTGTCGGCGATCCGTAGTACGACTACAGGAGGCTGCTGAGCAAGAAGATCCTCGTCGCGATCTACACTTGCAAAAGCGACGATTTTACCGTCGCTCACAAGACAGCCAAGGGATTGGTGCTTTAAGATGTTCTTGTTTTTGGTGAGTTCCTTCTTGCGATCGGCCATGTTCTTTAGTCCACGGAGCTGAGGAATGCCCTGTTGACAATAAAGCTTCAGCGAGCAGGGTTTGCGTCTTCTTTCTGGACCACATTCGATGCCAGCATATCTCAGACCTTCAAGTACCACTTTGCGCCGTCCCTTCTTTTGGCCAATGGCAATCTGAAAGTCGCTGCGCAGTTCACCCAGAAGGTCCTCGCGCAGCAGGCGAAACTGATTGTCGAGATGCATCAGGCTGCGGCTTTCCGGAGCAGCCGAAGCGACGGCATTTGCCTGTCTGTAGAATGGCTGCGCGTCAGAATTAAATTCATCTGGCGTTGGCAAGATCTTGATCTTGCGGTAGTCTGCCGAGTCGTTGTCGTGTCTGCCACCAGGGCCATCAACAGAATCATCGGAAGTGCTTTCCAGGACATGCTTGATCTTATGTCCTAGATTACGGACATCCAGAGATTCGGAATTGATGAGCAACTTGCTGGTGACTGTCTGTTCCGCGACGGTTCTTACATCGGGGATGTCGCCAGAGCGGCTGCACAGCAGTTCCAGCAGAAGCCAGGCAAAGGCGTGTGTGCCATTTGCTGAGAGGAGCTGAGCGGCGTGTGCCTGAACAAGTGTGTTCCAAAATGTTGGAGGTTGCACAATCTGTTCCAGGACGCGCTGTAAGAATTGTCCACCATAGAGCTGTTTCACGCTTGGCTGGGAGAGATGCAGTAGGACGGCGGATGCTGGGCCGTTCAGGAAAGCGCCATCGCCCGAGAAGCGAAACGCCTTAGCGACGGCGTTCAGGCCAGCAGGAGCTGCGACCAAACACTCAACACACTTCGACGCATCCTCCTGAGAACACAACGCTTCCAGAAATCGATTGCCATCAGATGCTGTCTTGAGTTCGCGATGGCCATGGATGACGGCGTTGAAGAGCTTTGTCAACCCTGCAGCTCGCCTTGCTACAGCCTCGTCGTCCGCCATGTGTGCAAGGCTGATATGTGTGAAAAGATGATTTTGTTGCAAAGAAGATAAGAGTTGATGATGTTCTAGTTGAACTTCCTGGAGATCTTTGGCTCTTTTGAATCATCCAAGGCATAATAGCTGACAGGGTTACGCATTGCCCAGCGCATACCAGACGCTTCCTGATGACGGCTGTGCAAACGATTGGAAGACAACAAGCAGATATCTGTGCGGCAAAGCAATTCAATACGTCTGCCTGTACGGCGTAGCAGGCTCTAGATAAAGCAAATTTGCCATTGGTGTGTTGCTGCATTCCATCTGCAAGCTGAGCAAACCACGCCACTCTTGCCTCAGCCTTGTCCAGGCTGCATAAAGTCCTCAAGTTTCGCACCCTGATTTCTCGGAAAACATAAGCCAGACTGTGCGTCTTCATTTTTTCAGCAAAATCCGGATATTGCCATCATGAATTCATTCTCACGTAGTGGTAGGGGTGGCTTTGCTCCGCGACGAGGTCGAGGGTATGGCGGTAGGGTTCCTTTCAGCAAGCCCAGAGAACAAGTGAAGCCCAACATCGAGAAAAATCCCCTTGGAACCCTTATCAAGACAATTCGCGCCCTAGAGCTTGATCTTGAAGTAAAGGATGCAACGCATACTACAGATATGTCTGTCTGCGAGTACGTCGCATCCTACAACTGGCTCAACAGCCAAGTTCCTACCATTGTCGTACCAGGTAAGCAACTCCATATACGTTTGGTTTATCTATATTCTGAAAGTCTGTATCAGGACAACCTCCTCAATGGACACCTCTAGGAACCCCACAGCGTCTCAAAGAGGACAGTGGCCAGTACTTCCGTGACTTGAACGCCGCAAAGTATTCCTCATACCCCATGGCACCTGTTATACACGCCGTACTGGAGCAAGAGCCCACATACCCCACTTTGGACGTCGATCTCTTCGCATGCGGCAGTACGCTCGGGAATCTCCTCCGCTTCGCTCGCGGCGTAGACAAAGCCTTTCGCTTCAACGTCGAAGTCATCGGAGACACCGTATTCCTTGCTCGCAAGGAAAACGACCCCAAAGAACTCATCGAAGGGGTCAGGGGCTTCGGTCATACGTTCCCAGAAGCCTACACCACCTGGGGCGATCTCGAGGACTCGGTGTCTCACCAAAGGATCATCAAATACACCTTCAGCGAAATGCAATGCCTCGTCCGCTTCGAAAGCGACGGATACATCGGCAAATCCTCATCCCCCAAACACATCAAAAACGAGACCGACATCCTCTCAGCCCTCCAAGGCATGTCCTTCACCCCATCGCCTGGAAACGCCAGCACCGCCACCACAACCACAACCACAACCACAGCAGCCCCCCCTCTAGCCGTCCAAAAAGGCGGCAGTCCTATCCCGCAAGCCTCCATCTTCGACCTCAAAACACGCTCATCCCGTCACAAATTCCCCATCGACATGAGCGACATCTACCCTCAACTCTGGCTCAAACAAATCCCCAACTTCATCGTCGCATACCACGACGGCCTCGGCCTCTTCAACGACATCCGCGTGCAAAACGTCACTCACGAGGTGCAGTCATGGGCAGATGAGAACTCAGAAGGGATCAAGCGCTTCGCGGCGCTGCTCAATGAGATATGTAAAGTAGCAAGGGACCATAAAGGTGAGCTACTGGAAGTGTATTGTCCTGGGCCCGATAGGGTGGAGGTTAGGAGACAGCATGGAGAGGGTATGCGGACATTGCCGCAGGGTTTGAGTCAGCGGTGGGCCGCAGATGGAGGGGCTAGAGGACTTGGGCGTTCTGACTCTTTGATCGGTGGAGGTAGTGAGAACGAGTCTGACGGTGATACTGGCGGTGTCTATGTCGATGACGATTCGGACGCTGAGCCGGATTATACAGCCTGCTCGTCTGAGGACTGTGGGTACTGTGGGAGGTGTTCTTACTGACGTGTATGGTTGTGCTTTGTTCTTTTCTTGTTGCTATGAAGTTGGAGAAACTGGGTCATGTGACAGAATATGATGCATAGGAAAGTCGGGTTTTATTATCCTATTGAGCAGAACGAATCATATTGATGATGTCAAAACCATAGAAATGATGGTATGTTGTATAGCCATAGTAAAAGAAATACGACGTGGAGGTGATATGATAGGAACGAGACTAGCGCGGTGAATCACGTGATAATAGCACTACATCTCACAAAGCAGTAATATGGATCCCAAATCCTTGATATTTCTGAGTGAGTTATGTCAAGCATGAACTAATAGGACTTTAAACCGGTAGCCAATTGTCAACATTTATAAAAAGCTACCCATAGTGAGTCACGAAGACCAAAAGTGCTTGCTCATATGGAATTACTTCTCGGGACAATGCATACATACACACAGCTAGTTCAGCATGCATAGCATGAGGTCACCAACAGGCGGGCAAGACGTGGACGATCATTTAACATTTCATCCAGAGAATAAATTTCTTATAAGTAATCGGGCGCAAAAGTCTGGCTTTTCGGCACAGACTCTGCGGGCTACACATGTCCTCCAGCAAGTCGACCGATCATCCAGGTCATTAGCAAGCTGCCCTTCCCAAAATCGTGATATCATATCGAAGTCGTAAGAAGTCGAGTCATCGTCGGTGCTTCTAGAAGAAGCAAAATAGAATACATCTAGTGGGCGACACGTCCACCCATGGTCTCGTTCGTGATACCGATGCGCTCAGAGTTCTGTTTGTAAGAGCAGGTTAGCAATCAGGATACATGTTGGTAAGGAAAGCGAAGGAAGGGAGTTCCTACGTCAGTGGACTGGACGCTGCCATCGGTGAGGATCTTCTTCATCACTTCGTCTTCGTTGCTGGTGCCGAACTCGTTCTCAAGCTGGCCTTTGCTGGCGGTGTTGAGGATGCCCTGCTTGCCGTGCCTGGTTGTGTATTGTTAGCTGAAATTCACCGTCTTCATTTCGATTCTCGACTAATGAGATCTGCCGTATTCTGGAATGTAGTAGAAGGTGCTGTTCGGGTAAACCAAACAGCCCCCCCAACTTCACCTGGCTCAGGGCCAACGACCAGGGAAAGGACGTACTCGGGAACCATGATCTTCCAGCCAGCGACAATATCGGTCATGGGAATACTGTTGTCGCCCTTCCACTTCCTGAGAAGCTCCTCGCTCTCTACGAAGACGCAGAACTGATCGCCGTTGCTGCCCTTGTAGAAGACCTGAGTCTGGGGTGCGTTTCCACGGGCCATTGTTGCTGATGTGGTTTGTGTGTGATTGTTTGTCGAGTGTGAGATCAGGTAAAGCAAATGTAGCTTGCGCAAGTGTGAGTTTGTGTATGTGAGAATATGGCAGATGGAGGGGAAGCTTTAGAGGGGTATTTACGTAGCAAGCTCGTGAGCTATGACCGGGGCCACTACGTCATCGCCAAGCTTGGACCTACGTTCTCGACGCACGGCAAACCAAGTCAAACATGGGGATACGCAACTTCTCTCATCTTGTTTAGCTTTGCGGCTCACGACGGGACATGCGGCTGACGGGCGGGGCTCAGTCTGGCTTGCGACCGCCCTTCTACGATGTCGCCGAGATGAACACGACCACGCACGCCTTTCCTATAGCAGTTTTTTGCCTCACCCACATACAGAAGAGAAGGGTCTATGCCACGTTGCAGATGTAGAGATGACGTTTTAGTCCTGGCCTTGTTGTTGCTATCCAAATATACGTGTCTTTTTGCAATGATTCCAATTCCCTCATACGATCGCGTGCCCGCTCAACCCCACAACCAATGACGTCACACCGTTCATATCAATTCCCAAACGCCTGCGGGTGTGCCTTGCATTAATATTATTGATCATCATATTATCCGTCCTTCATTAAGTAGGTTTTATTTATGTCTCGTGCTTGCTATTACCGCAAGATTATGGTGCGTCGTTACGTCGTGACAGCTCTGTTCCGGAAGACGCTGGCTTCCATTGCGCTCTTCCATCCATCATTACCTGAAAGCGCAGTGATCCAAGGCAGCCACCAACACAAAAATACGTCGAGCCTCAACGAAAGAGATTGAATATCTTATTCTTGCTCTTGAAGAATTTCCTCGAAGGGATGTTGCGAGACGAGACTGGCTTGGATTCGCGGCCCTTCACGTGTTCTACTGGCAGCGTCTTGTCCTCCTTACCTGTCCCAGCATCTGTGCGCGGAAGCGCTGCATCCAATGTTGCTGCTAATGATTCGTGAGAGATGGCTCTCTGCGATGGGTGGCTGGCAGGTCCCGATTGCGGTGTGCTGAGCGCTGGAGTAGAAAGACGCCGCACTTTCTTTGGTCTAACCTGTAAAGACTTTTGGACGGGTAGCTCTATATCACTATTATAGCTTGCAAGGCGTCGATGTCTACTGGAAGATGGTGCATCCCCTATCTCGAAGTCGGTGGGTAAGAACGCGGCAGGGGCATTGTGGAAGTCCACAACAGCTGGTACTGGCCGTCGCTCAGCTGCCGACTGAGACCGCACAGTCCCTTGAGGTACCTTACGGGCTCGGCTTTTGGATGAATCATCTGATTTTGAGTTGCTCGCATTCGAAAGACTAGGTGAGCGGCGCGAGAAGTTGCTGGTAATGCTGGCAATGCTCAGTTTCCGCATAACAGAGTTGGCGGAAGCTCGGATCTGGTTCTCCATTCGCCGACTGGACATTCCCGGGAACGGCAAGATATCCTTCGTCCATACGTCTTCCAAAGTGCTTTCGAGACGGATACGTTCAGCCCGTCGGGGCACAAGTGTGGTGACGTGGTTAGGCGAGAGGTGCGACTGCGATCTTGCAACCATACCTGGGGACAAAGACGGAGACGTCTCCGCGAATTTCTGAGCCTGAGTGTTTTTTATAATGACTTGGTTTGTGTTCATCTTCGCGCCTAGGGTCGCCGCTCGATGAACCGACATGCGTCGCACCAAGCTGTTCGCGTGGCCAAAGACAGGACCTAGAGATTTGAGGTTGAGGGTCACGGATGTGAGCATGTCCTGCATGGTGGATTGGCCCTCGACGAAATCATGTGTCTCGTAAACAATACGCTGGCGCAGCTGATGCTTCCATGCTTCTTCCTCTGCAGAAGAACACGCGCTGAAAATCATCTCGTGCAGGCAATGGCCGTGCTCGAAAATAAGTTTCCATGTGTACGGTGCGGTGTGACATTGCAAACCACGACCGTTATCGGCGTCTTCAATGCTTGCATTGGCAAGGCTAATCGAGGCGACAACGGTGTAAGGAGTGTGAAACTTATTTGCGGTCGCAAGCACCAGGCAGGACTTGTACAACACACACACCATGTACGATCCCTTGGTGCGATCAGGTGTCTGGTATGCCACATGCAGAACACCGCAAAGCAGCACGTGACCAAGTATGCGGAAAACGAGGGCTTTGGATATTTTCTGTTCTGGGAACGCAAGCCGGTCTTGCAGCTGCCAAGTGATTTCAATCAGCTTGCGAGCTTGTGGATCATCTTTTGCTTTATTGACTTCGCGAATTGTTTCTTGCAAACGGAAAAGGGCCTTTTCGAGTTCGGCGTGCGCTTCCGGATCATCGCAAACAGGGGTATGCCGGCACAGGTCGTCAAAGAGAAGTGGATATTTGCACACTCTCTGGATGGGCTTGATCAGGAGGTCGGAGAAACTCAGTGCCTTTTTGCAGCCAGCTTCGCGATTATTCTGCGAAGCAACCACTTTTTGCAAGGCCTCGACACCTCTTTCGTATTCTTGCCATCCGTGAAGGCCCTTGGACAGGGAAGTCAGGTCCTGAGACATGGTCGTCCAATGAGCACCATACTCTTCGTAGGTGAAAAATCGTCTCATCTAGATCTTGTCAGCAAAAAAAGCCACGTGTCTTTGTTGAGGTGTTTGAGACACGAACATGGTTATTGAAGACTTTTGCAATGTCCCCAGCTGTCTCAGTGTCCGTTGCCAAGCCACGCGGTTTACGATCCAGAGGCCGCCCTATTTCTAAGGAATGTCTGAGCCTCCGTGTAGCCCTATGCTCAGCGAGGCGTCCCGGAGTTACATCTGCACTGTGAAAACGAATGTGCTTGGCCTTTGTTGCAGGGTGACTGTCTTGGTTCGCACTCTTTGTGAAGTCGGCGTGAGGAACAATCTGATGAAGCTCTGCGAGTAGATCCTCATGGAGTTGCAGGATCTGGAACAGGTTCTGCTGAATAGATAGCTTCGTCTGGCCTGATATGGTGGGAACGGCAGTGAGAATCATGAAGTAGTCCTGAGCAGGTTAGCCATGAACCGGAGTCTTAGTGACTCTATCATCACATACGTTGATGAGAACTTTGAGATCTGCAATGTAGCTCTCCTCAGAAGAAATTAATTCTTCAACAATCTTACGGCGTTGTAGCGACCGGAGCCAGGCACTCTCATCGAGCACGGGTCCCAACCCTCCGCGGTGACTGTCGAGTGAACGACGAACTTCAGAGAGGTTGCTACTTCGGTTACCCAAGCGAACCCTACTCGATAAGCCGGCATCCGAGCGTGGTGCAATACTTGTACTTCCAACAGTCAGGGAAGTAGATTTGATTGCAGTTACATATTCCATGGATGAAGTCAAAGAGCCGTTGTTTCTCCGTGCCGGCTGGGGAATGCGTCCAAGCGGTGGGGAAACCAAGGACATGTCGTCGCTTGTGTCAATGGACAAGCGTGGCAAGTCGACAAGGTCCTCTTTCCACCGCTGAGCATGCCGGCGCTTCAGAGTACTCATCCACCTGAGGAAAGGCTGCGAAGAAGCCATGCCTGTGCTCTGTGCTGCTTGATGTTCTTCGTACGTGCCACCCTCGGTGTCGTTGGGAGAAGAATGAGTGGGCAACGGCATTTGACCGGGTCTATACGCGTTGAAAGAATGGCTCTCAGCGATGTTGCTGTCATCAATGCCCACGTCTTTTTGGGCGGCATCTTCATGGTCAAGCGGTGAATCTGGAGTGTGCCCCAAACTGTTGCAGCCAGTCATATGCGGATGGGATGGTGCTTCTGCTTGACAGAAGGAGGGCGGCGGGCGATCGAGGCCGCAGTTCCGCTTCCGTGGCTCATCGGCACCCCATGTAGCAGTAAACGGCAGAGTCGCCTGGTCAGAAGCAAGATCGAGCAGCGACTGGGATGTCAATAGTGGTGGAGCGTTCTCGTCAACATGGGCTCGGTCAGTGACGCGGCAATGTCCCAGCGAGTAGAATGAACGGGCTGAGCCGTTGCGAATGGTAACATGGCTCAGCGGTGCGTGGAAAGAGGTCTTGTAAGGTGAGCAAGAGTTGGGGTATGGGTTGTCGCTAAAGGAACGCTTGAGTGGACTCTGAGGGGGGAGTGACAGCACAGAGGCCATGGCAACAGTGTTGTAGTGGTTGGTACACTATGACAAGAGGCGCCTCGAGGGTTGAAGCAGCATGAGATAAGAACTACTGCATCCAACGGCGGCGGTTTGAGGAGAGTTGAGAGAGGTGTAGAAAGGCCGAGCGGGTTGCCAGGGCATGCTGGAAATGGCCGCTGAGACAGAAGGGTGAGCAAGCGGCCTGGGAAGGGAAGAGCATACGGGCGAGGGCAAAGTAGGGGAGGGTCTCAAGGGCAAGTGACCATTTCATGAGCAGGGCAGGCGAAGATGGCGAGGCAAGAAGCCGGGAGCCATGGACAGACATGGCCGGGGGCACAAGTAGCGGACCATGTTTGAGGGCGACTAGCGTGACAGGCTCGTTGCTTTTCGCGTGCGGGTGGTGGAAGAGGCGGAGGTGAGGTGGTAGTGGAGGTGGTAGTTGCAGTTGCAGCGACAGCAGGGCGGTAGGAGCGACTCGGGATCCGCGCGACAGCAAATGCACGACTGGCTGCCGTGCTGTCCTAGCTGCTCTAGCACCCAGACTCGCCCGCCCGACGCACGCTGCTGCACGTGACACGGCCGTGCCAAGCGCGACCATGGATGCATGGGCGAGGGCGACGACGAGAAACACGGTGGTGGTTGCGTTGCGCTGTGCCTCGACTGGGCTGGCCCTCGCTGCCCCGCACCTCGAGCCCGCCTGCGCCCCCCACCTGTACGTACGGCCATACGTACCTACGCAGAGCAGTAGCGGCAAACGGCAGAATCCTCAGCAGCCATCATCATGGACGACATCCACGCTCCGACCGTCGCTGCGGGCCCGACCTCGTCGGGCCACGCCAACGGCATCCCCAAGGACCAGCTGTCGCTGCAGGAGCTCATTGCGGAGAAAGAGCGCGTCGAGGCAGAGCTCAAGGCCCTGGGCCAGGTGCTGGATTCGGTACGCTTGCACGCCCATCTCTCGTAGCCGCCGTCATCTGATCGTTGCTTGCAGCACGGCGTTCGCATGAGCACCGGCCTCACGACTCTCGATGGCTTCCCGCGCAGCGACATTGACGTTGCTCAAGGTAGGCGGCTCGCGTCGCCCTCGTGACTTGGTTGCTGCTGATATGTGCTGCAGTACGGACGACGCGCGCGCGCATCATCTGGCTGAAGAACGACTACAAAGACCTCATGTCGCGCATCGAAAAGGGCCTCCATGAGCACCACGCGCGCCTCGCGGCCCAGGCAAACGACCCGACAGCCGCCCAGCAGACGCCCCAGGGACTCAGCGCGCCGCCTGCGGCTCTCGAGGCGCCTTTTGCAAAAGTCAATAGCGTGGTGGCGGGCAGCCCGGCCGAGACGGCAGGCCTTCGGGTGGGCGACAGCATAACCAAGTTTGGCTGGGTCGACTGGACAAACCACGAGAGACTGTCGCGGGTGGCAGAGGCCGTCTCGCAGAACGAAGGGGTACATGGCGTCTCTGCCAACAAGTCGCAGGCGCACACGGACTGACGTGACACAGGTGCCCATTACCGTCAAGGCATTGCGTGCAAATGCTTCGGGCGGCCCCGCAGAGACTGTACAGATGCAGCTCACCCCGCGAAGGAATTGGGGTGGTCGAGGGCTCCTGGGCTGCCACCTGCTGCCCTTGTGAGCATGCCATGGCATAGCATGGCTGGGGATGACGTCAGGCACGATTGGGCGCTACGGCTGCGATGCCGATGGACAGATGGACATGTGTAGTATGCATAGTAGAGCAGACGACTGGCGCTTTGATGCGTGTGTCGGCCACAGCAGGCTTGCTGGCGGCAGTGGCTGGTGATGGTGGTGGTG